>JAXQKI010000073.1:0-130890 GCA_037042415.1 Diutina sp. Y7414
GACAGACGGTCCATTAGGATGACTATCTGGTCTCAAATTCTGACGGCCGTACCTCACTCCCAGTGGTGGTTAGCCCAGCAAAGGATAACTTATCGATCGACAATCCTCACCACATGGACAATTTCCGGGCCATATGTGACCCCGATGACCATGTTTAGACTGGTGAGGGGGGTTGATGGGTCTCCTTCCCAGGATACTTGTAGGATCGGGGTCTGGTTTGTTTCGACTGTATAGGTAAGCAGCCAAAATAATTGTATAGTCGTCAATAATAGAAAGTTTTGAAACTGAAAAAGTGTAGACATTCTCAATAGAAGTTGCTCAAACCTCAGCTGCTTTCATGGCTTGTAGTATATAATTAATGAGCTTAGTGCGAAAGTAATCGAATGATTGATATTCTCGACCCTAATCGGAATCCATGCAAGCGCTCTGCAAATTCAAGTTGTACACAAATAAGGTTTCCTTGCTCATTCTGTAGCGCTACCATATTGTGTCAAGACTGTGGGCAATAACGGTTTTTTGGGAGTTAGGTCCCGGGCCTGCCTCAGTAGAGGGCTTCTTGTCAGTGACAGGGTCAGTCATTGTAGTCTTATCTACACAATACTATCGACTATAACCAAGCTTCCTTGAAAAGAGGGGGGGAAGGAGAAAGCTAGTTAAAGTGTCAAGTTGATTGAATGTAGTATAAAAGATATCTTTCTGAAAAAGGTACGTGTTTTCATTTAAGGTGAGACACGCCTTCTGTGCAGGTCTCCCCTCAATAGGTTACCGGCACACCGAATGCATGTGATTACTCAAACAACTGGTGAATCACACAAGTGTTCTCCAACACGGTTTTGAGGTTCCTGCTGGAGGGCTCTAGCAGGAACATCAAGATATGTTGTGGCACCATTAATTCGCCACGTGATTTGTCGCAGCCAAATCACCATTTCGGTCTAACGACTGCAGTCTCGGAGTTCCACGCCTCAGACTACACGTCCTCTGCTCTTCGCCTGGAAGCAGATGGAAAAGTTTTTACATAGAGCTATTTATATTAGTTTATATCTTTTATTACACACTTGTTTCCCCCAAGCGCTAGCTTACCAACCCCCATCAACTGTATTACACCTACAAGATGACTCCCAAGTCCTCTGACCGCAAGTCGGAGAACCAATTCGATAACCTCTCAAGTTATTCTGAGGAATCTGGCAATGCCAATTCTCATCACCTTTGTGATCTGTAAGTATGTCTATTTGGTTTGACAAGTTTTCTCTGAGAGCTAACAACGCTTTTGACACACAGCCTGCTACCCTCATGCCTGCACACGAAAGTTTTATATGCATGAAATATGAAAAACTTTACCCAAGTTTTTTATGGAGCAAATGACACCTCAGAAAAAGACAAACAACATCACTATGATTTTTAGTGCTCAAATAGTATATGTGACAACAATCGGGAATTGTATGAATTTTTTAAATTTTTTCTCGAAAAACTTGAAAAGTGTGATAAAAATTCAGAAGACTCAATAAACTCAGGCCGTTAGCTCCATAAAATTCTTTGGCACTTGAAGTATATCTGATGTGATTTTGAACTATTTCACCTCAAAATTGGCGTCTCTATGTGAGTTTAACGGTGGAAAAAAAAGTTTTTTTTATATTTGCAAATTTTTTTTTTCCGACGAGTTTGAGTTTGTGGCGTGGTCTATTACATCTATTGAGCATTGGAATTGACTTGCGATGTTTGTAGAAGCGATAGAATAGGTTTTACACCTCGTCTTTCACAACGTTTGTATGCAGGTGCATTAAAGATATGCAAGACAAAACCAGTCGAGTTGTATCAAGCACTTACAGAGTAACTAGCCCATCTTTACAAATATCATTGTAATCTAACGGTGTATTCATTTGGTTTGAGGGGTTTAGGTAGGTACTGTAACTGTTGCTGACACTTATATCACACCTTCAAGTTTGGGGTTCTGCACACAAGCACTGCATGTGCATATCATTTATAATTCTTCAATGAGGTCTTTCATCGCGTATATTGAACCTGAGAAAGAAACAAATTACACCACTATGATGTATACGGTGCATATACCATTTGTAACAGCGAATGGAATTTTTCTAAATTTTTTGGTGAAAAACTATAAATTGTGACATAAAATCAGGAAAAATTGGTACAAACTTCTAACCTGCTCCATAAAATTCTTTGGCACCAAAAGTATGGTAAATAAATCCCTGCGCAAGTCGACGTTCAATTTGACGTAGTTTCAGCAGTGGCAGCCAACTTGCCCTACCTGCAGAATTGTCTATTATATGCAGTACCCTCAATAAACATGGCGCCACTAACTGTATATCCTGAGTAGATCAAAGATGTTATCACTGCTACAATTTAATTATGCTATACTACTGGCTGTAAAATCCTCTTGAATACAACTGAGAGAGTGACATATTTATGACGCTTTCACGTTCACTCTCATGCGTATCCTGCATATAGTATAGGCAGTTTCAGGTCAAAGCATGGTTCCGGATTGGTCTCAATTTTAGGCGTGTCTTTAGCAACGTTGTAGGTCACCAATATCTCATCTACACAATCGACTATAACTAAGCTTCACAAATAAGTATGAGGAGAAAGCTAATTGACATGTTGAATTGATTAAGTATAATAAAACAAATACTACACATCTTTCTTCCTTGAATCACACGATCTCCTGGGTAGTTGTAGCCATCAAAACTGAATCGTAAAGTGTCTCCTCCATAAGTGAGCTCGACGGCGAATGCAAGAATAGTATTACCGCCATCGCCCTCGCCGGTGATGAGCTTTTGTTTGCGACGGAACTGCAGAACTTATCGCTGGAGGACAAAAGTTTTTTGCAAGATCTTATCCAATTACGTACAACTTGATTTGCCCGACCCGTGCTCAAGACTTGATTTGGGTGTCCAAGAACAAACTGAAAGTGGGGCTAGCTTGGATGGCATTGCATGTGGCATATGCTTTACATCAGTAACCAAGAGCTTACCTATCGTGTCTCACGTCAAGTAGATGCCCTTGGTCATGAGGCTACCGCTGTAATGGATTTGCTTTGGCATTACGCCTCCGTTCATGTTCGAGCGGCCTTGTTAGGCGAGGGCCTAGATGCCTCGACTGTTTGGGTGGGTCTGTTGACTTATCATCAGAAGCTGACATTGTTGAGGTAGCCAAAATCAACTTCTCGGACGGCAAGTATTCCCCTTGAGTTGACGACTTGCAGTACAAATCCTTCCAAATCAGTGATAATAGCCATCAAAAGAGTAGTTTCGTGTTTGTGTAATCAGTGTTGAGCAGGCATTCGTTGCAACTCTCGGTGCTGACGAGGCTTCCTACTCATCGATGTCGCCCCCAGTGTCGACAGCAACCGTTGCCGTGCAGAAGGTTCCGCTTTTATTCGAAGTCCATCCGAAACCTAATCAAGCACCAGTTGTGTCGGTGGAACTGCTGCCTCTGCTAACTCAAAGATTGTCGTCTACGACCCCTTGGGAACTTCAAGAAGATTCGTCTTCAATCAATAGACTGATGGAGATTGGTGCCATCGGTGGTTCATCGGAGAGAGAATTCCTAAAATCAACAGCAAATACTACGCGTGGGAGAAATCTCGTTAAGCACAAGGCAGGCTTTGGAAAAGAAAGCTTACTAGGCAGGCTATAACTACGGAGAGACATGCGTGGGTTTTGGAAGCACGGTTGCATGCAGGCGGAACGTATCATAAACCATGCCAAACCCCAAGAGGGTCGAAGTTGTATGCGTCCCGACGGCACTTTTGTTCCATGTCACAGGCATATCGGCTAGCCGTGGAATGCGAGTTGTTCGATGTGTATTCCATAAAATTGGTGATGTCGCACTATCGGAAATACTTTCGACGATCGGCAGCTCTCCCGACACGTGTTAGCGCAGGGATCGACGCCGCACCAAAAATATCACCACTTGCCTCCATCCTATGGACTTTTTGAAGTAAGTTCCCCAATGTGCCGCCATTCGTACCAATCCCACAAAACTAACATCTCAGACCCAAGCATACCAACCCTCGAGGCATCCCCGAGGCTCCGTTCATAGAGTCGGTCGACTCTGTGATCAAGTCTCCCGATGAGTTCGAGCCGGTGATGCGGGCGTCCCAGGAACGGTTGCAGCAATACAAGTACATGGAGCTCTCCAAACGACAACAGCTTGCCGACTTGAACACCAAGATCCCCGACATTGAGAAGAATCTCGCCGTGATCGCCGAGCTCAAGGCGGCGCAAGCCGAAGACGCCCCCGAGCCCCTCGAGACGAACTACGAGCTCAACGATACCCTCTACTCGCGTGCCGAGATCGACGTCAAGGCGACGAAGCTGGTGTATCTCTGGTTGGGCGCCGACGTGATGTTGGAGTACCCCTTGGACGAGGCGGTGGTGTTGTTGACCGAGAGACTACAGAAGAACCGCGACCAGGCGGCAATGGTGCGCGAGGACTTGGAGTTCTTGAAGGAGAACATCACCACCATGGAGGTGAACACCGCCCGCTTGTACAACTGGGATGTCGAGCGGAGAAAGCAGGAGCGCGCCGCCACCGCTCTGAGCTAAGAGAGATTTACTAAGGGAAAGCACATAGATGATCGTCGTTATTAATAGTACACATATTACCACAGAGAGCCGCCAAACCCGCCGGCGTCGCCTTCCTGTTCCTGGGGCCCGCCGTAGGTGGTGAACCCGCCGTGGTTGGCGGCGTCGTTGGCCTCGACCAGGTCCTTGTTGAGCTCGACACTGATGCCGGCGAGCTTCATCTGCAACACCTCAATCGCCTTGAGGAACACTTCGTCAGGGGGTAACACCCCGACCGTCTCCACGTCCATGTAGAAGTTCTGGGGCACCGCCTTGTAGTCGAAGGGGGCGTCGGGGTTGGGTGCCTCTTCCCACTCGCAGTTTTCCAGCCGCGGCCACTCTTCGTCGGCGTCGACTTCGTACCAGTAGTCGGTGTGTTTCAACTTGTTCCACGGGTCGTATTCAAAGCCAATGGCGGCGCACGGCGACCACTTGGCGTGTTCTTTGGCGATCCCCTTCTTGGCGATACAGGTGATGCGCAACTCCTGGTGCTTGCGCAACTTGCAAATCAACGGCCCCCGGCGGTGGGGGTCGCGGATCACGGGGTCGCCAAGCTTGAGCCCGTTGCTGAACTTGGCAAGGTCCAGCGCGTACACGTTCATCGTCGAGTCCAGGTCGCATTTCGCCGCCAACTCGAGTCTCACCAGGCACTTGGCACAGTAGTTGTCACAGGTGCAATCACGCAGGTAGGAGAGGTCGGAGATCCCCTCGGAGGAAAGGGGGATCATCCCCAACCGGTGACTCAAGAACTCGTCGGCCAACACCAGGGTGTTGACGTCGATCTCGACCAAGTCGATGGCGAGCGTCGGCACCTCGGCGAGCATCGTCCGGCGAAGCGAGTTGGCCATCGCGAGGTCCACGTCCTTGAGGATGAAGTTGACGTGGTCGCGGTCCAGCTCCCGGATCGTCACCGTGGGCCCGTCGCTTCTGTCGATGTCCATGGCGTGCCAAAGGTGAAAATCCGCACTCTCCCCGCTCACAAAAGATGGATGGAGGTGTCGCTCGCCGGTGGCGAGCGCGCGCCTCCCCAGAGTGCGACTCGTGCGGCTGCCGCGAAAAAATGTCATGAGCGAGTGGTGGGTGTGTGTGTGTGTGACCCTGGGGAAAGGTATACGTTAACTATGGCCGGCGCTATGAACATCAACATCCCCGATTTGCGGTTCGAACAGCTGTTCATGAAGCTGCTATGGACCTACGCCGGCAATGCTCCCCAAAAGACCACCGGCCTCACCGACGACGAGCTCAACCTCCTCAGCGAGCAACTCGACCACGACGAGAAAACCGAGGTCGAAGCCGGCCCCCTCTCGCCAATTACTCCCACCGTGGTCATCTTGGCAATCTTAAAGGACCAGATCATCATGCCGTTGCTCCAAGGTTTCCTCTGGACAGGGTTTTTGATCGGTATGCGTCCGTTCTTTGCCCAGGTGGTTCGCTCTGGCCAACGCGCCGGCAGCCAGCTATATAAGCTCATGGGGTTTGACGCCATCCTCGGCCGCCAGCACATCTAGGTCGGTTTTTATGATCTCTCCGTATATACATATATATATATTGATAATGAAACGTTTTGATGACTTCCCATATTTGTATTGATGCGATAAAAAAGTGTGTTCTCTCCTAACGAGACCGGCTCAGTAGGCTAGTTTAAGGCTCGCGCGTTTGTCAAGCAACGCCGACTTGTCGACGGCGAGTCGTTTTGGCGTCTCAGTTTTGGCAGAGGGAGGCAGGTCGAGGCTCGGGGGGAAACCCAAGGTGACGTCGTCGTGAGACGTCATCAGGTCGTCAAAACTGGTATCGCTCTCCAGCTCCGGGGGTCCAGTAATCCCGTGAGTCGCTGACAGTGGTTGACCGGCGAATTTTGTTCGTTTCGGCAGCCCCTCCATTTCCACGCGTACCACCCGTTTTGGAGGCCGGAGGACCTCGTCGTTATCGTTGTCGTCGCCACCAATGTCAAGTCGTTGCTGCATGTACTCAGCGGTGTACCGTTCGATGGCGGTGTCGTAATCGCCATTGTCAAACTGCTCAAGGGCAGCGACGAGCCCCTTGACGTCACCATCACGGTTAGTGATGATCGCCTCCACTAATTGGTTGGGGAGGTAGTTGTAGTCGTACAACTGGTACACGAGATGGTCGAAAAGTATCAGCAGGTTGATGAGGATGTCGCGTTCGACGGCATCTTTAAGCTGGGCCACAAGCTTGTCAAACACTTGGCGAACGCCGGCGTTCCACCCTTCATGCTCTTCGAGGCGACTGAGAATGTGACGCACTTGGTTTTCAAGTAAATGGTCGATCTCGGTGCGGGCGGAATATTGGTGTTCAAGGTCTGTGATTTGCGCCTCCATCTTCTGTAAGATCTTCTCACATAGAGGGAGTACGTGCGGAGCAAAGACGTCAGCATCAGCGTGGTTTAGGATGGCCACGATAAGCGAGTCCACGTTCACTTTTTGCAAGATGATGAGCTTGCGTTTTGCTAATAAGTAGTATTTTTTCCATTTATCGGCGACGAGACCGTCCACTGACCGACCGAGGCTTTCAATGGCTTCGGTGACGGCCAGTAATGCTTGTGCTTGTTGTTGCGACAGCTTAGCCACCGCTGCCATCACCACCTCGTGTTCACGAGCGCGGAGCTCGTCAATCTCTGCTTTTTGTTCTGTAATCATCTTAAGGTACAGGCCAACGTGGCGGTCCAAATTGTGACGGTTGCGATGGAGCTTTGTCTTGATTTCCTTGGCCCGATCAGCATACTTAAGCGTGTTAAGCGTCTCGTCATAGTGCTGACTCAGCGGCAGCACACACACAATCATCACCGTCTTGCAATTGCCTCCCAACAGGAATTTAAGGAGACGTGTAAGTTTCAGGTCACGGTAAGGGACGTGGTTACGCCGACGAGGATCGCAAAGAGCGTTGATACAATTGCCGAGAGCTAAAAGCAGACGGTTAATATTGGCACCCTCAGTAAGTCGAGCACCACGGTTCTTAGTGGCAGCAGCGCGTTCCAGACCCGCTAAGTCAATGATCAGAAGCGTAGCATAAGTGTGTTCCTGGCTGACGTCGGCAGTACGGTCGCGTTGGACGACGTTGATTTGCAACACCGCATGAGACCGGCTCAGGGTGGCGTTGGCGTCGGTAGGCAGAGTGGTACGGTTACCGTTACCCACCATGATCAACTTCATCACGTCATCGACGTTTTGCGGTACGTGAGCACTCAAGTTGGTGACGCTAATCTTATTGGTAGCGTCTTCGCGAAGCACTAATTTCTTCGGACTGGTGGTGGGGTTCAAAAGGTCACAGATGGTCTCGTTATAGATCTCGAGGAACGAAAGAGTCACTTCAAACACTTTGGTATCTTTTAGCGACTCGATGCGCAGGTAAAGCTCTTGCATCGTCAAGAAAATGACCCCAGGGTCTTGAGGCAGACCACTGATAGTATGAGTTTTACCACAGCCAGTAGCACCGTAAGCAAACACGGTGGCATTATACCCATCTAAGATCAGGTCAAGAAGTGGTTGAGTTGTTCCACGGTATACTTCTTCCTGAGTGGTGTTCTGGTCAAATAACCGGTCAAACACAAACCGGTGTTCCCGTATACGAGAGTTCAGTCCCTGGACACCAAACGCCTGTTTCTGAATCACATTTAACGGGTTTGTATCGGGAGGATCGAAAATAAGCATCTTATCGTCGACGACGTCCAAGATCTGGCGGATCTGGCCCGATCTTCTTGACGACGAAGTAGTGGCCTGATTGACGGGTTTCTGGGAAAATGACCCGGAAGAAAACAACGCCATGTCGTCGTCAGGCTCAATAAGCATCGCCAGCTCCTGAGCGGTGAACGGACGGACGCGTACGGCGACGGTGATCGAGCTCAGCTTGGTGGTTTCCATGGCCATACCTGTGGGGGGGTTGCCGGTGACACGAGATCGAAACACACACACACACGCTTTACCAAGAAAACAAAATCAAAAGGTCTGGAATGATACCTGGTACAGGGTTCTCACAGGAATGGGGAGCAATTGGGTGTGGGTGGTGCGGCTGGCTTTCGTTTATATTTTTGCCCGATCAAGCTCGATCGCGTTTCGTGGCTATGATCCTGCAGATAACCGCAGAGAAAAAAGGTGTCAGTGAAGAGACACTCAGCCTTCTCTGGTGGGGGCAGTGTAGACATAGTAATGTGGGCGTGTCACGCGAGGTGTACCGCCATGAAACCGGTGGTAGCCCCACTGAAACCACGGCTGACACCTCCTGTATACAATATGCAAACCTAAAAAAAAAAACTCCCTAGTGTTCATGTAATGAAATGCTGCTACACTTTAGTCGTCGTTTTCGCTGTCACTGTGTAGCGTTCGCGGTGTATTTCTATTTATGGCATTAGGCGCCAAGTGATCGCAACGGTGGCTGGCATATAAGCCTGTCACCCACGCGAACGTCAACGCGTCGGCCGCTTCGGAAACTGCGCCGGGGGTGCAAACGGCACCACCACCTCGAAGCGGTGGCTTTGTGGTGTATTTCCATAAACGGGAGTTTTCCACCAACAGGTCGACACGACATGACTCGGTCCACGTGTGCTGGTGATGCCAACTGAAAGTCTCTAGTTGCGGGGTGAAGGAACATCCCTTCGACCCTCTCTATTAAACTGTAGGCGCTACATATCCTTTTTGGCCACGGCGGCGTCGACGGCCTCGTCGTCAGTGTCGTCCTCGTCGGAGCGGACGTCCTCGGCGCCCGACCCCGTGACTACTTTGTAGGCGACCTTGGCGATCATGAACATCCAGATCAAGGTGATGAGCTGCAACCCGCCCAACATGCCGAGGAACATGTTGACGATGCGGGTGTTCCAGCACCGCTTTTGCCCCATCCCCGCGACACACTCCGCCAGCGTCATCAACGACACCGCTTTCGTCTTCGCGTGCCAGAAGAGGTAGTTGTACACGCCGTGGCGCAACGTCACCCACAGGACGAGGAACACGATGAACATGGCGTCACAAGCCACCCGATGACCGGCATACTTGAGCAACTTCGCCGCCGCCAAAAACACGTCGACCAGGTCCATGATCATGAGCACAAGGTTCCCGATGCGGGTGAAGTAGTAGTAGTACAGGGTGACGATCAACGCCACCGTGATGATGTGGTGGCTGAGCATCTGCCAGTGGTCTTTGCGCGGGGCCTCGATGTGGAGGACAAAGATCTGCTGGATCCAGAACCCCATCAGCATCAAGTAGTAGATCTTGAAGTACTTGGTCATGTGGTAGTGGGGCCACCCCCGGTAGATGTTGTCGACGTTCATGAAGTAGGGCGAGTGCCAGTAGATGATGGCGCCGAAGACAAACGACGCCAAGTAGTAGATGAAGCACCACCCTTGTTCGGCGAACCGCACCCGCGCCTTCTTCAGCCGGATGCCCAACTTTTGCGCCATGGGGGCCAAGATGTATTGCATGGTGTAGCTGCGCAAGAAGGTGAGGGTAATCACCCAGTTGATCACGTAGTAGACGTCCTCGAGGCCGATGTCGTAGTATTTGGTCTCGTCGACGGGGTACTGCAAGTGGATGAACTTAGACGTCACCGGGGTGAACGGCGGATAGCACACATGGACGACGTAAAGAAGCAAAAGTAAGGTGCGCGATATCCGGATCTGGTTCCGCTCCACCTGCGCTAAGAACAGGTTGTGGTAGTTTGCCGTTGCCGTCTCCGCCATGGCGTGGTTCCTTCGCGACAGGTTGGCAAGAAGCGTTTTTTTTTCGCTAGCCCTCACACCCGCACCCCGTCGCACCTTACCAGCGAAGGGGCTGTCGGAGTTATCACGCCTCTGCCACGCCAGGCGGGTAGGGGCCTCGATCAGGCAATTGTCGCCACGAGGCTCAGCGACTTTTGCGGGGTTTCACGACACTAAGCTACGGCGCCAGCGTGACCACACCCTCCACCAATGGAAAAGGCAAAAGTGCGTTTAAGCCCCGTCGCCCTCACCTGTTGGCCCAGGGGGGGGGGGGGGGGGGGGGTCGCGTGGCAGTGCTAAGTTTGGGGCGAAAAAACCGCCCCGCGGGTTGGGTGTGGCCCGAGGCTTGCGAAGGGCCTACCCACCCGTATCGAGCCAAGGTTGAGAGCGCGTGCTTTCGATGATGCGAAAAACGGCAATTTGCCCGGTGGAGGATTCGTAAAAAGGCCACAAACGCCGGAGGTGGAAAAAGCAAAGTTAATATCTAAATACCCAGAGTATTGCGATGACTAATCGCATCAGCGTTGCAAAAGCATAAGCTGCAACGCCTTCTTGATCGTGTTCTCGTTGTAGCGGTTCCACATCACGTACAAATTGACCATGTCCTGCATCGCCTCGACCACCTCGTCCAAATTGATGTGGGAGTGGGTCAAAAAGTTCATGAACCGGTTGATCTTGACGATCTCGTCGTCGCCGTTCATCGTATTCAAGTCTTTCGCCGCCAGCATGCCCCCACCGCCCTGGGCGCCGGGGTTGACAAGGGTCATAAGGTCGTCAATGTGCATGTTGGCCTCCGCCAGCGGTCCCAGCACTGTCGTCGCCCCACCGCCGGGGTTCAGTGATGCGGTGAGCCCCGTCAGATCACTGCCAGCGCCATTCAGACCGAGGTTAGTGCCCCCTCCTCGCAATTGGGCCATATTCTTTTTAAGCACGAACGTGATGTAGATAGCCGCAGCGGCGACAATGTGGGGCGGCATGAACAACGGGAGGTCGGTGATGTAGCTGTCGTTGATGAGCGACCACGCGTTCTGGAGCTCGTCGTCGGTAAGACGGAAATTGTAGATAGCGGTGTTCTGGTGTAAGAAATCCCGAATCTGGATCAACGAGTTGTACGGATGGTGCAAATAGAGATAGGAGTCCATCTCCTCCACCAAATAGAACTCAAACTCCGCTAATCGGGTGACATCATGGGGAATATACTCCGGCCACAAATTGCGGGCCTCCAGCAATATAAGCCGAATGTGCTGGGGACACTCCTCCACTTTGCACGCCACGTAGACACACGTCATCACCAATAGATAGACGTTGATCTCCTTCACCAGCACCCGGGTCAAAAACCTCAGCAAGTACACTTCGGCGGTGGCGAGCGCCACCTGGCGGATGTTGAGCCGCCGGCCAAGCCTCACCAATAGAGTGTGGAGGTAGATCCTCATGTTGAGGTCGTAGTGGACGTTGGCGTAGTCCTTGATGAGCCCGTTCTGGATCATCTTCTTCTCGAGGAGGAGCACTTTGCGCCGGGCCTCCATGAGCTGGTGGCGGGTCATCTGCCATTTCAGGCGTTGGCTCAGAGCCCAGTAGTCAGCCGACATCAAGTAGTAGGCTTAAATCTTTTGGAATTTAATGCCGCCAGTGATGTAAATTGGAGAATCCTCTCTACCGCAAGATGTGAGCGAGCCGCACACAGTATGGGGAAAGAAGCTTAAAGGCACTGACCCGCTAACCAGCTACGTTACCCTAACTCCTATCATCTATTCGATTTAATGAATTAATCATTTTCTAAAATAATATCATTTAATTCCTGTTTCAAATTCAATGTATTTCAAAGACATCACTGTCTGGTAGCTAATATTGATTACTCTCTAAGCCTGGTGCTGATAACGCCAGGGAGCGATCGGGCCCCGCATTTATGGGCTAAAATAAGATCTCGTGTCATCTCGTCCACCCCTAATTCACTAGACTCCACTCAACAATGATTTTACCCCTATCTTTTATAGCTACGTTGTCGACCCAGTTGTTGGGTCTCGCTGCCTTAGCCGTCGCACCAATCACGCCCACCCCGCCGCCATGAAGTCGTCGAAGAAGTTCCACACCAGCAACCCGGAACCGGCGCTGGCGATCGACCGTACCGTTCCCGACATCCCCGCGGCCCAATTGAGCGATGAAGACCGCTACTTCAGAGCCCACAAGCCCCCGCAGTACTTGGACGAGATCGCGGGGTTGGTCCAAGAGTTTGTCGATTTCCACGCCGAACTGGGCAAACCCGTGGTGCTTGTCACTTCAGGGGGTACTACGGTACCGTTGGAAAACAACACCGTTCGGTTTATCGACAATTTCAGTGCCGGGACTCGCGGGGCGACGTCGGCAGAATACTTCTTGGAGGCCGGGTACGCGGTGGTGTTTTTGCACCGGGAATTCAGTTTGTTACCTTATTCCCGTCACTACAGCCACACCACTAATTGCTTCTTGGACTACATGACCGAGATCGACGGCAAAATCGAGATCAACCCTGACTACGCCGCCGATATGCTCAAAGTGCTCCGCAAATACAACCAGGCCCGCGAGTCTCGCCTGCTCTTGTTAATCCCCTACACTACCGTCAACCAGTACTTGTACACGCTTAAAGCGGTGGCGGAAATCATGCAAAAGTTGGAGGCTAAAGCGTTGTTCTACCTCGCGGCCGCGGTGCTGGACTTCTTCTTGCCGCTGCTGAGGATGCCCCAACACAAAATCCAGTCTCGTGACCAAGAAGGCGGTAAGTTAGTGGTCAATTTAGAACAGGTGCCCAAGTTCTTGTCCCGGCTTGTGGAGAATTGGGCACCCGGGGCCATGATCGTGTCGTTCAAATTGGAAACCGACGAGCTGATTTTGTTATCTAAAGCTAAGCTGGCGTTGGACAAGTACCAGCACCAGTTGGTCATCGGCAACTTATTACAAACCCGTAAGCGGGAGGTGGTGTTTGTCACCCCCGACGGCGAATCTAAGTGGGTGAAATTATCCGCTGAGGACGCCGCCGCCGATAAGGAGATCGAGGCCCTCATCATCCCCGAGGTGGTGCGCTACCACCAAGCGTGGGTGCGCCAACACTCATCCTAAAATTCAAAGAGAACACAAGCCTAAACCCATGTATATTTATCATTATAAAGAAGTTAGAACCGCCGCCGTTTGCGTTGCGCGTCCTTGATGCTTTTGCGCTTCGCCTCGAGCTCGCCGTGTTTCCGCTCCAAGTACTTCTGCGTCTTCTCGTCGTGGAGCATTTCTTGCGCAAGCGTGGTCCCGCGCTGCTTACGCGTAAGCTTATTGTAGTAGCTGGTGTTGCCCTCGATGATCGTCCCCATCTGGAACTGCTTTGGTATCTCCCACTTCTCCTTCTTGTAGAATCGTTTCGGGTCGAGCGCCGCCCGGTTCTTGATGATTAGCAAGTCCCGCTTGATGTCAGCCGTCATCTCCGGTGTCTTCATGTTGAACCACTTGGCTTCGTCCAATTTCTCCTGGCTCACCTTGACTTTAGGCGGCACCAACGGGTCATTGATCGTCACCACATCTTGCTTCTTCGCGGGTGCCTCGAGCTCGGCCTCAATCTTGGGAAGATCCAACACCGCCTTCTTCACCTGGTCAATATCTTTGCCATCAACTTTGGTAGCTGGGGCGGTCTCCTGGCGAAGTTCAGCAAAGAGATCCAGCAAGCTCATCGCTACGGAAAATCGGTGCTGCATAAAATGTCTTATCGGTGCGCACTAAGAGGCACCACTACCATCACCGTGCGGCTATGGATGGAAGAAACAGTTAAACAACTTCTCTTTCTATATTTTATGAATAATGCGTAGACATGTCTTGTATCACTGAAAAAAACATTGGTAATGTTTGCTTCCATTTGCCTAGTCACATTCATGCAAATGGCTTACTGTCATGACTCATTAATAAGTGAGCTTGTCAACGAGTCTGGCTCGAAAACTGTCTGAAGATCCATTTCAGATAGTTGTACTAAATTGTCATTTTGTCTGACGTTCATTAAAATTCGAATTACGTTGGTCGTCTTTATTGATATAATTGACACTTGGATTCAAATTCTTAAAGTAGCAAGTTCTTTTTTTCGGTCATTTTCGCGACTTTATCAAGCTGTCGCCATCGTTGAAGTAAAGGGTGCGATCGCAGCAAGTTATGACGTTTGTGCCTATGCCGCTTTCCCATCATATTAGGATTCACTGATTGGTTGCTTACACGAGTTCTAATTGTTACACGTCTATTAGCTTAATTGATTATACAATTTCCGTGTTGGTGAGTGAAAGAATCACCTAAAATGTCAATGCCAGTAAAAACAGCCATATGTTAACAATGTCACGAGATGTTAACGAAATAAAACAATACTTTCGAGTTCAGTTAAAATTAAACCGAAACAAATACCACACCAGAGGATGGTCATGGCAATGCCAGAAAATTATCATAAAAGCTTCACTGAAGCTGTGCGATTGGTATCATGAGGATTGAAGGATGAGCAAGTTTAAGCCCAAGCCTTAAGAGGGGTAGTGACGTACACAGTCGAAGCGACAGTCACAGTAGTTTCAGCACCAGGCACCGTAATAGTGACACGCTCGCCAGGAACGGTCACAGTTTCCGGAGTCGGAGCACACGGGCAGTATGACAGCGACTCAGTGGGAGGAGGTAAGGTACCCGACGACCCAGTTTCAGACGGCCCAGTGGGAGGAGGAGTCGACAGCTCTTCGGTGGGGCCAGTGGGACCAGTGGGAGGAGGCGAGGCCAGCGACTCAGTGCCAGAAGGAGGAGGCACAGATTCCGACTCAGTGGGACCAGTGGGACCAGTGGGAGGAGGAGTCGACAGCTCTTCAGTGGGACCAGTGGGGCCGGTAGGAGGAGGAGTCGACAGCTCTTCAGTGGGGCCAGTGGGGCCAGTGGGAGGAGGCGAGGCCAGCGACTCAGTGCCAGAAGGAGGAGGCACAGATTCCGACTCAGTGGGACCAGTGGGACCAGTGGGAGGAGGCGAGGCCAGCGATTCAGTACCAGAGGGAGTAGGCACAGATTCCGACTCAGTGGGACCAGTGGGGCCAGTGGGAGGAGGCGAGGCCAGCGATTCAGTACCAGAGGGAGTAGGCACAGATTCCGACTCAGTGGGACCAGTGGGAGGAGGAGTCGAAGATTCCTCAGAAGGAGGAGGGTTGGCGACCGTTCCCGAAGTACCAGTCCCAGTGGTGGAAGTGGTGGTCGTAGTCGAAGTCGTGGTAGTGGTCTTGGTGATAGTGAAGCAAGAACCAGTGGGAATAGTTCCGGTAGGACCAGTGGGGGGAGGCGAAGTCAGCTCAGGACCAGTGGGAGGAGGAGTCGACGACGATTCAGTGCCAGAGGGAGGAGGCACAGACCCCGATTCAGTGGGACCAGTGGGACCAGTGGGGGGAGGCGAAGTCAGCTCAGGACCAGTGGGAGGAGGAGTCGACGACGATTCAGTGCCAGAGGGAGGAGGCACAGACCCCGATTCAGTGGGACCAGTGGGACCAGTGGGGGGAGGCGAAGTCAGCTCAGGACCAGTGGGAGGAGGAGTCGACGACGATTCAGTGCCAGAGGGAGGAGGCACAGACCCCGATTCAGTGGGACCAGTGGGACCAGTTGGGGGGGGCGAAGTCAGCTCAGGACCAGTGGGAGGAGGAGTCGACGACGATTCAGTGCCAGAGGGAGGAGGCACAGACGACGATTCCGAAGGAGGAGGCTTCGACGAGGTGGTAGTGCTGGTCACAGGAGGAGGCACGAAGGTGGTAGTGGAAGTTTCACAAGGAGGAACACCCGGGGTAGTGGTCGTGCTGGTCACAGGAGGAGGAACGATGGTGGTGGTGGTAGTTTCACAAGGAGGAACCGAAGGCGGCGGCGCAGAGCTGCTCTGAGGAGGGGGAGTCGTGCTCTGAGGAGGAGGAGTGCTGCTGCTCTTAGGGGGAGGAGTCGTGCTGCTGCTCTTAGGAGGAGGAGTGGAGCTGGACTTGGGGCCACACTCACACGGCCAGCAGTATTGCGGGAAGTTAAACTTAGGCACGGTACACTTCTGGAGCAAGTCCGTAATGAAACGAAGGTCTCTCTTTTCCTCAGCAGTGAATTCACCAAAAGTGCCGTCCTCTCTCTTCTTGTTTTGTGCAACCTGTTGGTCCAAGATTTGAGTGGGGTCATTAACAGCTTCAAGACCAGCCGAAGTGGCGGCGTCGATACCGTAGACGATGGCTTCACCAAACTTAGTTCTGATTTGTGTGCAAATGTCCGATGTATCCCACTTGAACCCAATCTTAATTTGGAAGTTAGAAGGAATGCAACAAAGGTCAGGCTTAGGACGTTCAGGCTTACAGAGGAACGAGGTTGACCACTTACACCAGTTGTCGACGTTCCAGTTGACACCCTTGATAAGAGTCACGTCACGGGCACCGGTGTTGGAAATGATACAGCTGTCAATCTTCGAACCGATCGAGGCTTGCAAGTCATCGGCGGAGTCGGCTTGGTAGTTAACAACCACCCGATAAAGGTCGTCATCACCAGAGGCTTTGTCAACATTGGACACAACTAACCCAGCCTTGGGGACACCAACTTGGGCGACACCACCTGCCAGGTCTTCAGGGATATCGTCACGCTTGTACAACACCGCTTTGGCGCGGGGGTCAGCGTAGACAGTCTGTTTGGTACAGGTGTAGTCAGGCTGTTTGAAACACCCGTCGAAGAACAGACCTCCGCCAAAGATGGCGAAGGTAGCCATTGCGGGCTGCACAATCGCAAGCAACAATGTCAACTGGGCAATCCCAATTGAGTCAAGCTTCATTGCTACTAGACAACAGTACTTTTTTGCCTGGGAAACTTCCACTTTATTTATTCTTGAAGCGCCGTCCCAATTTGATGAAGATTGATACAAACGGGACAATTTTTTTCCTGCAATCATGCGCCCGGCCGCATATGCCCCTGTGCGTTTTACCGCGGGGCGCTGACCTGCCGTTGATAAGCCTAGTCGAAACGGTAGACAATACTAGCCGACAGGGGTGCCTCTTCGAATCAGCTCGTCTCCAAGTTTGTGGCTCTCATCATCTTAGTACCCCAGGATGTGATTGCCCCATTTGAAAACGAGTTCGCCTTGGCATGCTTAAGGAGGTTTCGAAACGTGTATCAGTCTCTCAGACGACGCATGCATCGCCGCTATCTCCCGCTCGTTCACTTAGAGAATAAGACCCTGTTGTCAATAGCACTGTTCACCAACGGACTGAGCTCTTGATAGCTTCGAACCAAACTGTTTGTTCTTTCGTTCGTATTTGCTCAGCAACTGCCAGAGTTGTCGCCGTCGGCGGTTTCCCAATTGAGGTTATTTTTTTCCGGAAGATCCTAGACGTCGCGGTTAAAAAAAAAAGTAGAGGGCTAAAACAAAATAGACACCATAGAGCTCGGTTCAGCACAACTAGATTCGTTATTCTAAAACATCGGACCACTGATGGCTTCGAACACGTATGCCAGTTTCGCCACCGATAATTCGCGGCCATTCGCACGCCGGCAACAGTCATAGCG
Organism: Diutina sp. Y7414; assembly: GCA_037042415.1. Classification (NCBI taxonomy): domain Eukaryota; kingdom Fungi; phylum Ascomycota; class Pichiomycetes; order Serinales; family Debaryomycetaceae; genus Diutina; species Diutina sp. Y7414. The sequence continues at coordinate 17,821 of JAXQKI010000073.1, forward strand.
AGATGCTAAAGGGGCGTCAAGCAAAGCGCCCTCATGATGCAAAAACACAATGCTTGACGTCGCGGGCGGTTGAGGCCTGTTGTGCTCAGCCGGTAGACTTTTTACCTTAGTTTGGTTGAGTGAGGCGGCGGCTTACGTCAGCGTTCGCCTAGTTAGGGGTGCGTCGCCACCCAATTTGGAAAGGCTGCGTCTTTTTTCAGTGAGGCTTGAACCTACCAACGTTCCATCATCACCAATCGATGGCCCCCGGTATATCGGCTAAACGCCGGAAGATGGTGATGGCGCCAGTAATATGGATCACCTTTTGGCCATATAACCCCCCCTATCGGTGACAGTAGTAAATTCACTCCCGTTAGATTGCCACCGTCCTCAACCGCCACTTCGCAATTTTTGCAGACCCCCCTCCGCTGTCTCCGCTGCCTCCACTACCACCTGCATTTCGGTTACGTGTCGCTCAAAACGGACGAGGTGATCTCGAAGAAGTGCACACAAACCGCAACCATAGCTCAACCCCCCCTGAAATTTGTAGACGATGATAGTTTTCTCTTCCCCACCAGATGCCAGTATCGACCAAATGGACGTTGTCGGGGTTGTTGGTGTGGTGTGCCGTGTTGGCAGCCATGTACCTGTGGTGGTTGGTTCAAGACACCGAAGCCATCACCAAACACGAGTTTGACGCCGCCAGACGGGTTTCCGGTACTCGCGATGGCCTATTGGGGTTGTTGGTGGCCAATGACCTGACTGCACCAAACATTATCGTCCATCCGTACCCCCAGATTTTCGTCAACCACTCGTCGTCGGCGGTATTAAGCCAGAACTTAAAGTCTCGATGCAATCTATACTTTTCCCGTTGGCACCAACCACCGATGACCAGTGACGAAGCGTGGGTGTTTGATTCGTTCTCAGACTTTAAGCGAAATGAAAGGGTGAAACAATTGTATCCTCACGCCGACGCCGATGAGTCAAACTATGCCTATCTCGACTTTGCTCAAAGGCTTTATGGTGATGCCATCAAGGATCGCCAGCTTCAGGAAGAGTCATTGGCGGAGCTGTTGAGCAGTATCCGTGTTTACCACCAATGTTATTTGCGACAAAACGGTCACTTCCTCCACCGTCAACAACGGCGTATTGCTAAGATCAAAGACCGCATTGACCTTGGCACCGACGATATGCCCAAGTATTCCCAACTAAAGTTGGAGCTGGCGATATTCCCGTGGCTTACGGGGGTTATTCCTCAGTCAGCTAATGCGAAGGTCATACCCTCAAATTCAAGAATGCGTGTGGATAAACCCAACCTGAAGTTAGCTCAAGTGATGGGTCTGTGGTCAGGTAAAGGCATTGTCGTCTTGGATGATGACAAAACTGACGCTCTCATCTCTCATATTCGACAACTGTCTGACCTTCCCATTCAGGTGATCACCACCGGTAAAAACGCGAACGCGTATGGTCCCACCATCGAGACCATCTATGTTGGCGATAGCTACCAAGGTTTGGAACTACTGCCGCTGGTAGCAGCGTTTTTCTCTACTTTTGCTCAAGTAACGGTGATCACATCTTCTGATGTGTCGATTGATGCCTTCTCTGACTTCCACCTTGAAGGTGCGGTTGAGGCTGCGACTATAGGGAGACTCTGGAGTCAATTACGTCCTTCTCGTTACGATGAGGTTATGTTTGGTTTAGAAGCCCGTGCCCTTCCGTTGGCTCAGACCCAACTGCTGGTCATCCACATCGACAAACACAAGTACTTAGAGGTGTTGCTACTTCTGATTGAACTCCAACGACAACCCGCTACGCGACTGCTTGTAGCTGGAAACGAAATGTGGTGGGGCCATCTTGTTAGCAGTGTATAATGTTTTATGAAAATTTAATGAAGTTACAATTTTTAGGTTTTTGTCATTAAATGACACACTTCGATTTATCTGTCAATTGATGAGTTCACTACCCGCGACCAAAAAAATAATCGGTCAAAGTTCGAACCTTAGAGGTACCATTTGAAGTTGAATTAAAATGCGAAGGCTGGGTAAGAGTATTCAACCACTACGATTGACAACGGAAACCTACCGCCACGTTTTCCACCTCGTCCTCAAGTGGAAAGCGATTTTGCGAGTCATCGTCAGCAGGTACCCACCCGTTTCCTCGCCATTTCCTTCCACATGTAGACGGGGCCATCTTCCCTTGCATATCCGAATACTCCTTCGCACAGGGCCATCTCGGCGACCTGCACACGAGCGCACAAGCGAAAGTCTAGATGGGCTAGGATTTCTCCCGATTGGGATTGTACTCTTTTATATTGCTGCATACCAGAAATAGATGTGGAACCAATCTTCGCCCAAAACATAAACAACGCCAACCTTAGCCACCCCTTGTAGAGGCGGTTGTCGTCAACAGACACCTGCTGCGGTGGCGTGTTGGGGACGTACTTGCCAGTGGGACACAATCACAAAGTACTCACAAAAGCACACTCCTCAAGCACACACAAAGCGACGTGTGGATCACCATCAACATCGACGTGCGCCCCCTTTAATCCACAGCAACTACCCCTCGTACCCGATTTAATCGGGCTTTTTCCACAAACGCATTGAGCCCTACCATCAATACCCTTTATTGCTCGCAGCGTCGCTTTCGGCAAGGTGTTGCCCAGGAATTTGTATGGGCTGCAGCATCAGAAGTTGGGCGATTTTGGCGTCGCGGTCAGCCACAACCGCCTGGAATTTGCGAACCGCCGCCTGTAATTCCTCAATTCGCTTTTCGTACTGATTAAGGTACTCAGAGATGGTTTTGCGCACTTCCTCCTTGGCCGCCTCAACCTTAGCGGTCTCACTTGACTGAGCTTCCAGAAGCTCTTTCTCAAGCTGTCTCACTCTCGCTTCAAGCTCACCCTGCTGCTGTAGTAACTGCAGATTCTCGTTTTTAACGGTGTCTAACTCCTCAAGCCAACTAGATTCTTCTTGCTGCAACTCTTTGGGTCCAGGCACCAGCGTCGTTTGCAGCTGCTGTGGAATTTCCGCGACCCCTTGCAATTCCTCTAGGCGGTCGTTAAGACGCTCGATGGTTGCGTTTTTTTGCGGAATGTCCTCCTCACAAAGCTTTTTGTACGAGGTCTGGACACTGTCGAGTTTGTCGTGGGCATCCTGGAGTTCTTGTTTAAGAGTGGAATTGTCTGTTTGTAGCAGCTGGAGACGAGACACTATCTCCGTCACATCCACGGTTAATTTAGGATCAGATGATGATGACGATGAGCTTGATGGGGCGATTGCTTTGGCTACCACGGGGGTACTCTTAATAGAGATATCATTTGATTGCTTGCGTGCTTCCGCTAGTTTAGTATCGGCAATTTGTTTAAGGTATTTCACAAATGAAAGCTGGTTACGCACCAATAGAAGTTCTTGTAAACGGTAGTCACTTTTCTCTGACTCTCCTAGGACAACGGAAGTGTCGGGTGTCGCGGGAACTGTCGTACTACCAGTGAATATTTTCTCATGATCTTCGAACATGGTTTCATCTGCGTCACTTTTAATTGGTTCAAGTGTGGGCACGAGGTGTTGTTGAGCTTCTGGAAGCCATTGACATAGTGAGAGACAGGCGACAGCAATGTCTTTATCTTTGACCCAAGCCCACGGCTTCACGCTTCCATCAACCAATTGAGGATGGATAAGCATATGGGTTGCCAACCGTTCAAGCCAGACCAAGTCTGGCGATTGCGTGAGTTGATACGCCAATTCCTGTTTGATTGCACCAACGTCACCACCAGCTACCGCTAAGAACTCGCGAGGGTTCAAACCATACAACATTGTCGCAAGATAAGCCGTGGCATCACCGCTGTTTCCGTCAATCATATCCGCAGCAGCAATGGGCCATTGAGTACGCTTTTCCATCAATTCAGCGTAGTCATCGACGAATTGTCCCCAATTGATCCGTTTGACCACACACGCCATGATACGATTCCAATCGTTAGTATCAGTGAGAAAAGGTATGGCTTTGGTGACAATTTGCAGCACGCCATCCACCACTGCCTTCGAGAGATCAGCTTCAAGCAGACACAAGAGCGTGGTCCAGAGAGGGTCGTTGACCACGATGGAGGGGTCTAGCGCACTAATCAACAGCACTAGCCCGTAGCGCAGATTCACCACTTTGCACTCAGTAGACAATACGGATAGTAAATCGCCATTATCTGGTTGAAGACCCACGACCCCTTGGAGCCAGGTAATGCATTGATCCTTGATGACCCCACGCTCATCTTCCAAGTAGACTTTAAGGATATTCGTGATCACCATCTTGGCCACACTATGACGAAGTTTTAATAGCTCGGGATCAGGGGTGGGCAGGATGACCACAAGTTTAGCAAGAAACTCCTTAGCTCGCTTGATAAATCGTAAATCGACGCCAGTGTCAAATGCCGGCTTAATATAAAGTTCCACCCATTTCTGAGTAGCCTTAACCGAGAACACGCGACATAGCGTCCCCAACACCTCGATAAACCTGAGTTCAAGTGAATCGTCGCCCGCGACGTATTCGTTGTAGCACTTCAGCAACTCGTTGTTGATATCAAACGACATCGTCGCTATGAGGTTCATGGTGTTGTGCTTGGCGTGGAACTGCTCCACCACTTCGTAGAACTCCGACTCTTGGAGGGCTCGACTGAAGTAGCCATCAAGAGCACGTATGAGGGTTCGCGAACTCATTTTAGAAGCATGTAGGCGTCAATTGTGGTGATGTATGAAGGGGTGTATGATGTATCGTGCGATCGCAATCACCAGTGACTAGACGGTGAAAGGTGAGGTAATGCAAAAAGGAGTGAGGCGATATCAAGCGGCTTTGATCAGGGTTTATTAATATAGGGCAAATAAGGCCACGACTAAATGTCAGATTGAGCTACATGACTTGACATTGAGTGAAGTCTAGCAGTTAACAACGCGTCTCACTCTGCCAGCAACACGTCTACCATTTGAACAACAAAGTGCCAATGATTATCAGACTATGAATCCAGGCTAAGAGAAGTCTACAAAGCTTTGTACATTTAACAAGGGTATGCTCTCGTATTGTTGGTGTTTACTAAAGGTCCGCCTCCTTCCGATGACCTCTTACCCTCAACAAATGAGAATCCTGCCCAATAGAATCTTGGACTAACAATTCCAGCATTTCTAACTTCGATCAACTGCTCAATCTCCCAATTCTCTCCTTCATTTCCCTTCCCCTCCTCTGCCTTTCTACGACGTCTTCACCAGCGGCGGCCCCACCATATACTCCAGCGCGCATGTCCCTCGACCACGACGATGATCTCCTCAACACGCTCAGCTCGTCGAGCCGGTACGCGAACCAGCTGAAGCTCGAGCTGAAGCTCGAGGCCGAGCTTGTCCAGCTCGAACAACAGCGGGCCGAGATCGCCCGTCGCCAGCAGATGGAGTACCTTGGCGGCGTCATCTCCGACAACGCCACCACCCCGGTGTTTGTCCGCAACGTCCAGATCACCAACGGCCAGGCGTACCGTCTGCTGTTTCTCCAGTCACAATTCAACCAGTTTACCGGCAAACAGCCATTGACTTTGGCCGAGTTAATGAGGGGGCTCGATCGCACCTGTCGCCAGTTCCAGAAGTTGGGGATGGTCGACCAGTGCGTGGTGCAATTGCACCAGGTGAACGGCCGTCAGCTCAGCGTGGTCCCCGTGTTCAATACTGTACCGATCAAGCGGTTTTTCGCTAAGACAGGGACCAATATCGGTAACGGTGAGGGTGATGGCTACATCCAGTTCCAGCTCCGAAACTTGTTTGGTGGCGGTGAACATTTAGCCTTTGACGCCGTCACTGGCACCAAGACCAACTCGCTGTACTTGCTCAACTACCGCATGCCCATTGCCAACAACGGCGACCACATGTTCGATATCCTGGCCTACTCCAACTCGCGCCAGCACGATTGGTTTGGCTCCAACGTCTACAACCGGGGTATCACCACCAAGATCTACTCACAGTACGACAAGGTGGTGTCTCCGATCAACCACGACCTCTCGCTCGAGACGTGTTTCCGCACCCTCGACAATCTCAGTCTGAAGTCGCTGGACGTGATTTTGCAACTGGGGGTCCACTTGAAGACGCTGTTGCTCTATAACGCCGTCTACGATACCCGCGACAACGCCCATCTCCCCTTCCGCGGTCAGTACGCCCGGTTAGGGCTTGAACATAACGGGTTTACCTCGCTTGTCAAGTTCCCGTACTCGAAGCTCGTGGCGGAAACACAACTGGCTCACTCCGTGGGTAACCACCAGCTTATATTCACCAATAAGGCCGGGGTCATCGTGCCTCACTCCAAGTACGGTACTCTGATCATGGACCGGTTTTTCATCGGTGGTCCCAACGACGTGCGGGCGTTTTTGCTTAATGGGCTCGGACCTAAGCAATTTACCAGTGCTGTCGGCGGTAACACCTTTTTCAACGGTGGGGTGCTGCTTGTATCACCGATCCCTTGGCTCAAAGACGCTGAGCAAAGTGGATTCCGTCTCCACTCGTTCTTCAACTACGGTAAGCTTGTGGCCACTACTGATGTCCACCAGCTATTGACTAAAGGGTACCTGTCGAGTATCGGGGTCGGGATCCTTTTCAACCACCCGATGGCGCGGTTTGAGCTCAATTTCGTGCTCCCAGTGACGGCGCACCAGCGTGATCTTGAGCGGAAGGGGTTACAGTGGGGGATTGGCGTGAGTTTCTTGTAATTATTTATGATCGAATGAACACTTTATATAGCTAGTTGTCTTGCGGGTACTTGAGTCCCAGCGCCTTACGGATCTCATCCATCGTCTTCATCACCAACAACGTTTCTGCGTGAGGCATCACCAGCGATTCCAAGCGACCAGCCTTGATGTCATCAGCCACCGCATTAGCTTCGTAAATGAACCCTTGGAACCCTGATTTGTCTTCCCACACGTAGGGTTCACGGCCATCACGGTAGTGGACAATGAACTTCTCGGGAGCAGCAGGGTTTTTAGCAAAGATTTCGATGTGCCCTTTACTACCTTCAAGACGAGCAAATGGAGAGGGTCCATCAGAGAGTTCCGACGACGAAAGGATACCCTGGCCGCCATTTTGGTATTGCACGATGAATGCGGCTTTGTGGTCAACCCCATCTTCAGGGTCAAGGTAGAGGCTCAGCACCACTTTGAAGGGAGTGTGTTTATCGCCCACTTGGTTATCAAGCAAGAGGCGAGCCCAGGTTAACGAATAAATGCCAATATCAAGAAGAGAACCAGCACCCAATTTGATGTCACGAACACGACTCAGGGTGGGCAAGTCGGCAACGTCACCGTTATAGGCAAAATCAGAGAACAACCGGTTGACAGTGCCAATGGCTTGTTGGTCAAACACTAGCTTTTTAAGTTCTTGTACGGCGGGGAAGAACCGTGTCCACACCCCCTCCATGAGGAATTTACCCTTTTCCTTAGCCAATTGCGCAAGTTCAGCGGCATCCTTCTCATTAACGGTGATTGGCTTTTCACAGAGAACGTGTTTCCCAGCTTCCAACGCCTTGATCACTTGCTCTTTGTGGAACACGTGAGGGGTGGCCACGTACACCACGTCCACGTCGGGGTTGGCGTAGAGATCGTCGTACGACTCCACTTTGGCCACCACGTCGTCGTTGCCCTTACCAGAAATGCCATTGGCCTCGATAAACTTGGCTCCTCGACCAGCGTCCAGCGACCCCACCGACACCACTCGGTGCTTCCATTGAGGGGCAGAACTCAAGTTGCTCTTCACCAAGTCACGTGTGAATTGGCCGGCGATGTTGCCAGCACCCAAAATACCCCAGTTTAAGCTCATTGATAGAATGTGGGGTCCAGGGGGGAAAGAGTGAGAAGAGGTCGCCTATATATGTGGTGGGGGTTGCATTGCGTGTCGGTGCAACGTTGCACTGCGCGGTGACGGGTAGTGCCCAGCGGCAGCGACAAAAGCCTCAATCGGTCTCAATGTAGCTAACCACCGACCCCAGACATCATTAACAGGGTCTTTCCCAGGGATTATGCTGCGATTCTTACGGTGACGCTACCATAGGTCACGACCAGAGACCGCCTATATCCCCCACTAATCGCCAGGGCAACTCACGTGCCCCTCCACAATGGGTTATGACCCCGATCTGAGTGATCGCGCTGGTTATCTAGCAAACAGGGCATGTTGGATCGGCTACCGGGGGAGATCCTCGACGAGATTGTCGACCACCTCCTCACTCCTCGGCTGATCCCCGCCTACACGTTTCGGCTCAATTCGTCCCAGCCCGGATGGCACGCCGTTTTGGCACTTCTGCTGACCCTGGTGGGGTTGCGCCAGGCACTTGCTCCCCGCCTCTTTCGCTTCCTCCTGCTTGTGAGGACTAATCAAATTGATACACTACTCCAGACGACGAAAGGAAGCGAACAGTATAGTGACCATCTCACGTACGACCGCCAATTCCTCAGTGAGGTGCTCCAACGCAATGTCGAAGAGTGCCGCTACGCCGACCGGGCCCGCACCAGTTTCCGAGTGCCGGAGGCCGCTAGCAGGTACGAGAAGTTCAGCATCAACTTGCTGATAACCACATTGGAGTGTGACAAGCACGTCCAGCTCCACTGGTTCCCTCACTTGACCGCCCTTAAGATGTTTGATGAAGGGCAGTGGCACCACGCTCCAATCCATCTTCCACACCTCCAATACTTGGCAGCCAACTTCCACGGAGCAGTAGCTGTCTCGTCGCCAAAACTCCAGCGACTAGACTTACTTGCCGACTTCGATAACATCGATCCAGAGCACTTCGCCAACTGGCACCTTTCGCCCACCGTGACTGAGCTCAACGTGTTTGTCGACCATCCCTTTGCATTCAAGTACGAGAAGGTGCTTGTGTGGCTCCACCAGCTTGAGAATATCACTACGTTTTCTGCTCGGGTCTCTCACCGCAAACGCGACGAGCCCGACACGGCGTTTTACTGGCACGTCCTCCCCGATCTGGGCGACGCCATGACTCAGATACTCAACCGGTGCCACCACATCACCCTCGACTTGCTTATCATCAACCACCTTGAGTTCAGCCCCACTAACCACAACACTTATTACCGTCACGGCAACGAAGATGCCACTCTCATTTTGGTGGAACCGTTCATGGCAGTGTCGAAGTTGGCACCGACCATGCAACAGAAGCTCGCCCACATCATCATGCTGAGCCATGTGGCGCGGCTTGGCTTCCAGTTCGGTGAAGTGGTCGACAATAGTGACTTGACGGCGTTGGCCCTCATCCTTAACTTATTGCTGGGGTTACATCAGAACTACCGGTGGACCGCCATCACCCGAGTGTCGATCGAGAAGTGCTGGTCACGGATCGACGAGATGATTCTTCGGCGGTTCTGGATGGAGCCAAAGTCGCAGCCACTCGCCACGGCCACGGTGTGGGGACGCATTGCCGTAAACACCCCCAGATTCCGGCGCCAGGAGTCGTTTGCCGTCGACTACACTCCATCTGCCGGTGACGTCGATTGCTTATCGTTTGCCCCCACCGATGGTACCCCGACTAACTCTCAGTTCTGGAGTGTGGAGCTGGCTAAACTAGATTTGGAGCAGTATACTTTGCCCCAGCGGAGGCGTAGCGGCATATGGGCATGACAAACTCAATCCTACAATTCAATTTAATACAAGTAAAAATATTGCACGTTATATTCACACATAGTTTCAAGGTAGTATCAAAAATAAGTGCTGACTGTCCAACCACTCATGTTGCTAACTATCCTCTACATTGACAAAAATATGATGCTCACACCAGTAAGCTCCACGTGACACTTGCCAAGGGTAACTCAATCTCATACCAAATCCACTACGATTTCTCTTCAAATGTTGACTCGGCTTGTATTACCTATACACAAAAAATAATAAGAGCGGGCCTGCCCACAACCGGTCTATTTGGCGGTCACATCACCAGGATGCGTCAAAGAACCATCGCCCCACCCACTTGGCCGTAGCACTGGGGTGACCAGTACCCGAATGCCATTAGAGTATTTAGCTCTTGTTTCACCCGAAAGCGATGACAAATCGAGTACTGGTGGGGTGAGACGGTGGTTCAGATCCCCCTGCCAACCGAAGCCAGCAGAGTTTACCTTCTTCGTCCTGAGCAGCGACGGAAATCCGCAACTTATATATACAAGCACAATGACATCGTGGGTTCTGCTATCCACTGCTTTTCATGGGCCACGCTAACTCATGCGTGGGATGCCTCCTCTGGTGGCGGGGATGAACACTCAACTTCTCCGGGCACGGCACTATCCACTGCGGCTGAGGTGATCAGATCAGCCTCACTTGCAGGGGTGCGGACACTCAACCGGGTACTCAATCCACCGGGCACGGCACTGTCCACTGCGGCTGAGGTGATCAGATCAGCCTCACTTGCAGGGGTGCGGACACTCAACCGGGAACTGCTGACGTTCAGCTGCCACGCCTTTAGAGGTACCAAACGAGGGTAGCGGCTAAGCTGCTCACTGATTTGCAGGGACAGAATCCACTTTGTCATTAGTACACCCAACCACCACTGCCGACAATTAAGGGGTGTGCCAACTCTCCACGTTAAGCAACGGGCATAGCGTAGCACACTTTCCACTTATTCGTCGTGGGACCAACGGAGTTATCCGTATAGCGATGACTGAGTGAACTGTGGGAGTCTATGGGTGATGAAGAGAAAAACAAGTTACAGGGCGAGCAAGTTGTTTTTATACCCCTGCCCTGTATACAGCGAACTAATAAACCTGGGATGAATTGTTACCCGGCCATCAGCTGCTGGCCCGCCTCTGCCATTGTTCTCGTCGCCATCACGACAGCATGCCTGACCTAAAGCAAGATGCGATCGACGATTAGTCGATGATTACAGATACTCCAAGCAAAGTGAGCATGTCAAGAATGACTCAATCACCAATACTATCCTCTGCTAACTTCGCTGGTCCCGATAGCTTCAATATTTGTCCATGAAGCCAATTTTAGGTGCTCTTATTTAGGGGGCGGTCATGCCTGTTAGAAATTTATTCCTCACCGCACATTAGCCAGCCATGTTGACGAATTCGGTAACAGCCTCATCATCCCTCGAAATAAACGTCTAGTGTCATGTGGAAATACCATGCTCAGGCTATTGCAAACATACGGGACAGTTGTACCACCGTAGACCACCGTCAAGCCTTGAAATCGTCTTGCCATCGTGAGCATTTGCCCTTTAGACTTCGGTCTAGAACATTCTCGTCGTCGACGAATTCCCATTGTTTAGAAAAATTGGCTCGTCAATGCAGCCGAGCAGCGATGACGAGCAGTGACCATCGGAGACTCCCATATTGAGTTGATGGGTTTCTCAGTAGCGGTGAAAGTAATTGGCAGACGTAGGTAATAAAATTCCTTTCGGGGGTTAGAATATCAGTGTCAACACCACCATCATTGCCAATTGACATTACCCTGGCAATAGAGATCATCAACGTCAGCGGCGTCCACTCTCAGGTTATGGGCTCCGATGATATCCCGTCCCCCCTTGTTTCACTGTGATAGTATGGTTGGCTAGATTCTGACATCCAGAAATCTACCAACGTATTTGCTTAATGACATTATTAGATTGAAAACTTCGCGCGCCGCTTCTACTGGTACTACCAATAGTGGATACATTGAAACCACCAATTTGAATAGAATCTTAGGGATATTCGAGTAAATATGGGTTCACAAGAACCACAGAAACCCCGTAATTAGCCTAGATTTTTCTAACAACTACTCCTTGATCCATTACTGATTCGACCGATGGACTTAGTGTTCGTGCGACATGCTTGTCCATCATCTATGGCGACGACTGTTTACCACTACGACTACACGATGGGCCGCCGCTAAACAGGTCCTCTCGGTGGAAGAGAAGAAGCGGTTGCTTAACCAGGAAGCTTACCGCAAGGAGATCGAGCAACGGGTGTCCAAGATCCCCATCGAGCGTTACCGGAACTTCTCCATCGTCGCTCACGTCGACCACGGCAAGCTGACGCTTAGTGACCGGCTTTTGGAGCTTACAGGTGTGATCCAGCCTGGGGGGAAACAGGTACTTGACAAATTGGATGTCGAACGAGAGCGGGGGATCACCGTTAAAGCGCAAACGGTGCTGATGATGTATAACTACAAAGGCGAGGACTACTTGCTCCATTTGGTCGATACTCCTGGCCACGTTGATTTCAGAGCCGAAGTGTCCCGAAGCTATGCTCTGTGTGGCGGGGCATTATTGATTGTCGACGCTCTGCAAGGCGTACAGGCCCAGACCGTGGCCAACTTTTATTTGGCGTACCTGATGGGGCTCAAGTTGATCCCCGTGATTAACAAAATTGATTTGGATGCTGCCGATATCTCGAAAGCCGTGGAACAGGTGGAACTGACGTTTGAGCTTGACCCTAACGATTGCATCCCCGTCAGTGCGAAGACAGGTCAAAACGTTGGTGATATCATCCCTAAAATCATTGAGGATATTCCTGCGCCTACAGGCAAAGTGGATGCCCCCTTGAAGGCTCTTTTAGTTGATCTGTGGCACGATCCTTACCTTGGGGTGGTGATGCTTGTCCATGTTGTTGACGGTGTCATCAAGAAAGGAATGAAGATTTTACTGGCTCACCTGAACCGCAAGTACGACGTCAAGGAGGTGGGGATCATGTACCCAGAAAAGATGCCTATGGACCACATTCAGGCAGGGCAAGTCGCCTACGTGGTGCCGGGGATGAAGAACCTGCGGGAAGCGCTTGTGGGTGACACTTTCTTCGAATTAGGTCACCATGAAGGACTTGAACCGTTACCAGGGTTTGAAGAAGTGAAACCCATGGTTTTCGTTGGGGCTTTCCCTGCCGATGGTACTGAATTTAATGTCATGGATGACCACATGCAAAACTTGGTGTTGAACGACAGACTGGTTACTTTGGAAAAGGAGACACTGAATGCCTTGGGGCTTGGGTGGAGACTCGGGTTCTTGGGATCGTTGCATGCACTGGTATTCCAGGAACGTCTTGAAAATGAGTACGGTGCCCGGATCATTATGACGGCTCCGACAGTGCCGTATAAGATTAAGTACCGTAACGGTGAAGAGAAGATCATCACTAACCCGGCTGATTTCCCCGCTGGTGACCGTAACCAGCACGTGGAGGCGTTATTGGAGCCGTACGTGGAGGCGATTATGACTATCCCTCAAGAGTATATTGGGGTGGTGATGACTCTTTGTGAGAATGCTCGCGGGATCCAAAAGGAAATGGAGTATCTCTCCACCGGTCAAGTGCTCTTGAAGTACGATATTCCCCTTGCTGAGCTTGTGGAAGATTTCTTTGGCCGTTTAAAGGGTAATACTCGCGGCTACGCTTCGTTGGACTACGAAGATCTGGGCTATCGTAAAAGCGATATTGTCAAGATGGAGCTTTGTGTCAACGGTGAGCCTCAGGATGCGTTGACGACGATTATCCATCGGTCTAAAGCTCAGCAACGCGGTCGAGAATATGTGCAACGGTTTAAGCAGTACCTCCGCCACCAATTGTTCGAAGTTGCCATCCAAGCGAAGGTGAATAATAAGGCAGTGGCCAGAGAAACAATTAAGGCCCGCCGTAAGGACGTTACCCAAAAGCTTCACGCCGCCGATATCTCGCGGTACAAGAAGTTGTTAGAGAGACAGAAGGAGGGGAAGAAACAGATGAAGGCGCTGGGACGGGTGCACATTGCACACGAAGCCTACCAGCAGTTCTTGAGAAACGACAAGGCCGGCAAATAGGTTGGCCCTATGTATATAGTATTTGGCATGCTAAGCGCATATGCGACTAGCCCCACAAAATCATACACAAACACGTACAAAAACGTACAGACCATACATAGACAGATATCTGCAATCTGAGACGGAGTAGTAGTCTGACCGTAATACGATACTAAATTGACCTCACTAGCAGTTGACTGAGACCCAATTCACATGATATACTGTAGCTCACTCTTCCCCCAGAATTAAAGTCAAGGAAATACAATAGCGAGCAGTACTCAATCAACTCACATACTTTATATCAATTCAATCTCACTATCTTCGGAGGCGTACGTCCGAAGTTGTATATCAGTCACTGTCCCCACATTTCACTCTCTCCACACCTTCCGCGACCATGTCTCTCCTTGACGCCATCGCCGCCGTTGATGGTTTCCCCTACGACAACCTCCAGGGCTACAAAACGCTTCGAGGCCACGATGGCATCGCCTTAGGCTATGTCACCGAAGCGATCGCAAAGCATTTCGTTGACGAACCGGCATTCTCCGTCACCGATACCGATATCACGTTGGACGCCCAATACGACACCGTGGACAAACGCAACCAGGTGTTTGCCGATCTCGGTGCCCGCTGGCGCCAGCGAGAGCTGTTGGACGCGTTGTTGAACCAGCGCTGGCGCGATGAGCTTTATACCGTGTTTGGTACCGACCACAACGTCTATGTGTTGGTGGAACGGGCGCTCCTGACACTTTTGGGAGTGGTGACTTACGGAGTCCACGTCAATGGCTATCAAAAGAAAGATGGTAAGATCTACTTGTGGGTACCTCGGCGCAGTGCTGACCGGCCGATGTGGCCGGGGCTTTTGGATAATACCGTCGCTGGCGGGTTGGGCTATCCTCATGGTGTTGAAGCTACTCTAATTAAAGAGGCGATGGAGGAAGCTGGACTTGAAGAACAATACGTTAGAGACCACGCCACTGCCGCGGGAGTGGTGTCATACTGTTATTTGGCTGAAGGCAATATTGTTCAACCAGAAGTGGAATATATCTATGACTTAGTGTTTGATGATGAAACCAAGCCTAAGCCAGTGGACGGGGAACTGGAAGACTTTCAGTTGATGGATGTGGATACAGTAATCGCTAAGATTAGACAAGGGGAATTCAAACCTAATTGTGGCCTCGTGATTATTGATTTCTTGATTCGTCACGGCATCGTCACCGCTGAAAACGAACCGAACTACTTGGAGATCGTCCAACGAAGCCACCGCCGCATGCCCTTCCCGACAAGATGATGGGAGAGTATATACATAGACATTTCCCTCAAAATACACAAGACCGAAACATCATGCATTCATTGAACCCTCTCAACATAAGGCTCATAAGTTGGGTATCTTTCTATATACTATTCATCTCTTGGAGTTTTTCTTATCCACTATCATTGTCGAAGCAGACATTCACGATTCTGTATGTCTCTCGCAATGTGCTCGACATTCGCATCAGTAACAGAGCTAATGCCTTCAACCAAACTTAGTAGTGTAGTTTAGTCAATGGCAAAGAAACTGATGCTTTCACTGCCTCGAAACCGTTGGGGCATGACGAGGTCAGGGTCCGGCGCCAGCGGCGGCGCCTGAGGCGCATCAGGAGGCGTAGCCCAGTGTTGGCGAACGTAAAGATCAGTAAGCGGCGTCACCGAGGTAGAGGGAGATCGGCGTGGGGGAGCAAACACGTCTGTAACGACCATAAGGTCTTCCGTTTCCCGGGCCCGGTCGGAAAAGGCAAAGCGTCCGTCACGTTCTAAGCGGCGTCGACGTTGTGAAGCCGCTCCTTGACTATTAGTTTCTTCAGCTACCATTTGTTGGCGACATAAAGGACACGAGAGGTTATTCTTAAACCATTCGACAAGGCACAGCCGGCCAAACACATGGCGACACTGAGAGATACGCATAGGGATATGGAGGTCAGGATTGGTTACACGAGAGGCACCAGTGGACCCGTAACCAGTGTCGTAGTTGGGGAAAAGGTCCAGGTCATCAACTTCTCTAGGATCAAGAAGCATTCTCTGCGGTACTCTGAGGTAGTTGAACCCCAGCTCGTCGACGGGGAAATACATCAGCGGGTCATTGAATCTCAGTTTGCTGCGCCAGCGCTCGCATTCCAAGTGGCGAAAGGCATCGTGGACGTCGTCGTCGAGCTCGATAAGCCGCTCCAAGTGGCGACTGGTAGTGGAGTGATCGTCCTGGACTGGCGTGCCGTTTCTGAGTCCCTGGAGGTCATAGTGCTTTGGGTCAGCGTAGGATTCATAGCAAATAGGACACACAGTGTCGTCGACATCGTCTAGCAGCTCCACTGGCTCTAGCAGGCTTATCGCTTCGTCAACGCCAAACTTATTGCGCCCTAACAGACCCATGGCCAGAGACATGATATCGGCTAGCCAATCAGGTACATTCCGCAGCCTCACTCGTCCCGAGTCGAGATCGAGATCAAGCACGGCGTTGAAGAGGAAGTCCATGGGGGTTCAAGGGAGTGTGTGGCGTGATAAGGCCAGAAGCGAGAGAGAGAGCGATAACGGTAAATGGCGCGGGCACATAACCGCTTACTCAGTGTTCGCGTTTTTTTGCTATGATTTAGGCGACCGCTGGAAAGGTGGGCCCGTCTCTGTCGAGTATAACCCCGGGCACACAACCAAAGATCCGTCACCCTCACTTTACCACACTAACCTATACCAACCCCCAATCCGCCATGGCCGGCGCCAAACCCCCGGTCCAGCTCCCGTTGCTCCATAACCCCCTCCTCCATTGCATCCTCAACAACCCCAACGCAAACAAACACCCGTTTCGCAACACCATCGACCTCCTCCGCCTCCACCACTACGACTACGCCCTCGTCCTCCCCCCCGCCACTGTCCTCCACCAATGGTACGATCCTGCCAGCGACGACCTGCTGAGGCGAGTGCTTCTCCGAGAACTCTGCTACTCGCTGGAAGACTTCATCCAATCGCATATCATCAAAATCCTGCTGGGTCTGAGCCTGACTCCCCGAGCAGCGCTGCTGATCTATACCACGATGAACGGCAAGCAATTGCTCATAAAGAACGGGGTGTTATTCCCTGGTAAAGGGTTCAAGCGGCAGGTCCGCGTCGAACTCGTTGATGTTGGCTACGTGCCGACGTTTGCCGACTACTTCCCCCGAGGGGCTCGTCTATTAGTGCTCTACGTCGAGCTGCTGCTTTGGGGAGCACTGCCACCGATAAAACCGCTACCGGCTCCACCTAAGCCTGCTAATGAGACTAATACACCGAATGTCCCTGTGGAACTGGTGACGTTTGATCGCTTACTCCGCAATTTCCCCTTACTATCTAAAGTGACCAGCGACCACTTCTACTCATTGTTTCACCATAACAACCCGAAATACCGGGTGCTCCTGACCTATACACAAAAGCCAGTTGAGGATATTGTTACTGAGTTTACCCGTATTCGCGACGACGCCTACGATATCGTCCTGGAGTGTGTGCGCCCAGGAGCGCTGCCACTAAGCGACCAGACGAAAGAAATGCTCCAAAAAGTGATGGAAACCTACCCCACCATCGACTTAAACCAGCTTGTTCACGAATACGTCGAATTGAACCTCTACGATAAAGTGTGGGCTCAACTCCTCCTCCAGTTTAACACTCTGGCGCCGCCGTTGGACCAATTCAAACACGTCCTGCTTAACCAGTTGGATATGCCCGTACACACGCCGTGGGCGATGGACGAAATGCACCATCGAGTGGCTAAAGCTGCCGCCACTTTGGCTAAGCTTGACGATGATGCTACCAATAACGCTCGCTTGAAACTTGACGTGGTAACAGCTACGGTGCGTCACTTATCACGAGAGTCCCCAGGTTTGGTAGTGGATGCTGATACTCTCATTGGTCTCCTCATCATGGTGGTGTGTCAGGCCCAGGTGGCCCACTTGGACGCCCACCTCTTTTATATCCGCAAATTCAGTGTCAATGCCACCGACGGCACTGCTGACTATATCTTGGCGAACTTTGATGCCGTA
The DNA here is from genome assembly GCA_037042415.1 of Diutina sp. Y7414. Classification (NCBI taxonomy): domain Eukaryota; kingdom Fungi; phylum Ascomycota; class Pichiomycetes; order Serinales; family Debaryomycetaceae; genus Diutina; species Diutina sp. Y7414. The sequence goes on from JAXQKI010000073.1 coordinate 35,583, forward strand.
ATTTTCTATTTGAAAGAGCATGGCGACGATGTGGCTCGCTATTCTCGTACTAATCGGGAATGGTGGCAAGCGGTGAAACGAGCCCCCGAAACGGCGCTGAAAATGTTAGCTGAAGCTCCAGCTACTCCACAACCATCGCATTGGCTTTACGCCCGCACCGCTGGGGGGGAACTGGCGGCAATGCTTGCCATCAAAGCTCACCAGCCCCAACTATTCATGGCATTACTTTACTATAATCCTGAGTGGTTTGGCGTTGAAGACCTCCTATTTGACCGCACTGTCGATACTCATCAAAGCTTGCTTATGGTGTCGCTTGAAGAGAAGTTAACCGACGTCAACCGCGAACTCGTGGCCTTTCTCAAGCTCAACTGCTCACGCAAGGAGATTGAATTATACCTTAACACCGTCGACAGCTCTGGCCGCAGTGTCGGTCACTATTTATTCCACGATATCGACCTTATTGACTCGGTGGGCGAGTACATTAACTGGAACCTCAAGGACCATAATGCCCACACCCCGCTTCTCAGTTTGTGTCGGTGCTATGACCACGCCAATTACCGTGAACTTATCGCCAAAGTGTTTACCGCCATCACCCGCAAATACGGTCCTGGTGCCCTCGACTTTGATTACCATGTCGATAAAGTGAACAACACATTGCTCCACGTGATCAAATCTGACCTTGATGCCTCACAAATCCTCAGTGAACCCCGCAATTTGGTTAACATCAACCAGACCAATGCTCGCCTGATGACCCCGCTCATGTTATACGCCAAATACTTGCGTAACGATAATCTTGACGCCGTGCTTAATGACGACCGGCTCGATTTCCTTTATGAGAATGACAAGTTCCATTTGAATGTGTTTGATTACACTCTGTTCAAGGAGTCAGATCAGCCCGGTTCAGAGTCAGCGCAGAAGCTTGTGGCGCACTACCGTAAAATGGTCGGACCGCGGTTAGCAGCGTTAAGTTGTCGTTGGGACAGTACGTTAAAGGACTGGGCAGTGCTTGTTTGTGATTTAGGCACAGGCAAAGTTTACCCCATTCACTTAAAAACCATCGGTCAGTTGATATATACTGGAAAACGCAAATACCCTTGGCTTCTGGCGTTAGTCGATGAGGATAAGTTTTGGCTAAACTATAACTTGAGGGTGAGCGGCATGCTGATCATGAATAAGTTTCAGGTAAACCGCGTTATTGACCAGCTCAACGTAGTGTTTGAAGCGCTCCACGATTTGGGGAAACTGGGACAACCGGTGGTGGAGCTGTTCCTCCAAATTCTGAATAACCACCTGACCCTTGAAGCGATGGAAAAGATCCACCAGGAACACACTCAGCGTTTAGCAGCCATGGGCCAGGTGGAGCTTGGTCGCCAACATATACAGGATATGGAGACATTCTTCGGCCATAGTCTCGATAATGTGGTGGCATACCATTGTTTGATCATGAGGTTCAATAAGCTTTTGGCGGTGGCCCTGATCAAAGTACCAGAAATTGCGTTTCTGCTTGAGCAAATGGTCAAAGTGTACGCTGGCGGCCGTGAGTTCCGACTGCTGGAGGCTGGTCCCATCCACAGTACTTGGAACACCTTGCTCAACTATACGTCATGGCTTGAGTTATCCGTGGCTGATTTAGTGGGGAACATCAAGCGGGTATTGGCTAAATTGACGGTGTGGAAAGATACCTACCGCGAGATCCGTGAGCTCAATCTGGAAATCACCAAGTGTGAGGAGTCACTCCCCCCAACTCCTGACCAACAACCACCACATGAATCACCCAGTAACGGAAGCTCTCCCAATAACGGCGAGACTCTTGTTCGTCGCAATACATTTACCATTGACCCTGTACCCGATGACATCGCCGAAGAAGATACCACGCTGAGTTTCTTCAACTTTGCCAACATCGTCGAGAACAAAAAGCTGCGCTACCGTCGGTTACTATACACTAAAGCCTCCCAGGTGAAAAAGATCATGGATCTCAACCAGGAGCTTAAGTTGGACCACGAGTTGATGGCAGCTGAGATATCGCAGTTCATTTCATTCCGAGGCGACTTCATTCGCCATGCATTTGCCAGACACACCCAGGCGGCCCGCGTACGCTTACGCCAGCGGTTGACTGAGCTCCAAATATTGAAACGAAGCCTCGCGGACAATAACGACGCCGGGCTTAGCTAGTACATAGACAACAACATTCCATCTTTTCGAAGGTGTAGCCATTTAACATCTTGTGACGCATTTCCATAATAGTCTCATATCGTCTACAAATGCAACCAGATTATCAGAAAAACATCAGGACTCACTATAAATAATATAAACACAAACTTATCAATTGGCATTTAGGCCCGTTGGAACTTTTCCCACTCCCAGATCCCCGGGTTGAGGAGATCGTTGTGGGTTTCGGTGAACACAAGACCCCCCGGAGCTCCCTGCGACGTCAACGAGTGGAGGTAGAACGCAAGCTTGGCATGGTCGAAGCCGTTGGTGGCCATGTCATTCTTGACTTCTTCGAGAGCCTCCTCCTTGGTCACGGTACGGGTGATGTTAATCGGTTTGCCGTGGAAAGCACTCCAGGCCTGATGCACGTCAGTGTACGACACCTTGTCCGATTCGACCTTGATGAAGTCGGGAAGCTTCGAGTAGTCCGGGAACGTGGCGATCGCCGCCAACACGCGGCCAACATCCCTCACCGACGTCACCGAGGTCTCGGTGAAGACTTCGCCCCTAACAACAGTGCTGCCGTCAGGAGAAATGCCAAAGTACTGAGCAAAGTTTTCTGGCAACACGCCTGGTTCGTGGAACAAGCCGGTGTAGACGTCAGCCACTTTGATCCCCAATTGTCTCACATTCTCCGAGTGGATCGCTTGGAAGCCAACGGAGCCAGGCACCAACTTTTCTGTTTGTTCAATGTCGCCACTGAAATCGGACGGGATGTACAACTGAAGCTTCACTTGAGCCAAAAACGCTTCGAGGCCAGGGTTCACCGCAGGATTCAACCCCACAAGCGAGATCACCGCGTCCACGGACCCCACGCCTTGAGCCAACCTTGTCACTTCATTTTCATTGGAAATGTCGCCAATGACGTATTCGACCCCGGGTAAAGGTTGTTTAGGGTCACTGCGAGAGACCACCTTGATCTCCTTAACCTTCAGTCTGAATGCGTCCGAGGTGAGTGCTTCGTAGACGGGCTTACCCAAGATGCCGTTGAAGCCAATAATTGCGATGGAAACTGCCATTGTATCTGTTGTTGTAATTGTTTTGTTGATGAGGATTCAGCTATGGACCCAGGGCCATTATATAGATCACCATCTCTTCAGGGGGGTGTCGGCATCATCGGTATAGTTGTGAACGTTTCTAAGCGCCATTCAAATATCTAAGCGCCATAAGCCTTTTGTAAGCGCCCGCAAACCTTAATACTAAGCGCCCACAATTTAGTACACAAATACGCAGTGATAGCAGCGAATCGCTGGCGATATGCAAGGAATGCATCACAAAATTGACACTTCCACTGTAATCGATGCAACTCGTCCCGTAATTTGTGGAATATACCTTTCGGACACTTTCTGTTTATGGTAACTCTAAGAGAAAGTGTCGGACACTTTCTCAATACGGCAACCACAAGAGAAAATCATTTTCGAATAAAGATTTACAGTGACGTAACTAGGAATAAAAAGCTTGCAGACACCAGACTATAGACTAAATTCCATTGTGAGCATCACACTCTGGTTTCTTAAAAGGCTGACGGACGAATGCCCTATGACAACAGAGAATTTTAATAGCTCTTGCCACCGCCAATGTTTGTAGAGTTTACCCCAGTCTGATTTGTGATTCCTTCATTTCGTTTCCTTGACTACTGCAACTGTTATTGTGGCCTAATCATCCTGGTGCTAATAGGTAGCAATAACTTCCCAGCCGAGCATTTTACCGGTATACGTCGCTAACAAAAGTTTCTCAACCAGTTTCTCCAAATAAGATGGAAAACTTATTGTTCAACGATAGCGCTATCAGTATACCCCGAACCAAGACTTCCTGTGGGCCGTCACCCAACTGACCTTCGCCTACATCATGTGTCCTGCGCCATTGGGTATATCTCGTTTCGTGATAAATTGGGATCACGATGGATCCATACCATAATGATCAAATTTTAAAGTTATTCAACAATATTCTGAGTCTGAAGAATTGATCTTCAAAAAATTTGAGCCCTCATTTCACATTGATATCGCCCACGGGTGGCGTTGGTATCCCAGGGTTAACCTTCCCTCGGTGGCAAGTGTCTGCAGTGCCATGCGCGCTCCCCACCACCAATTCACCAGTAGCGAAAACAAGTACAACCCGAGGCTATGGACGATACATCCCATTGCTAGGCCCGTGGAGACCAGCTTTCATTTCTAACCAATTCCAAAATACACTATCTTCCGCCATAACTCGCCAAATCCTTCGTCGACAATCAAATCTGCTCGTCTCTCGGCTTCCATGGCCTTCCACGCTCGATTTGTTCACGTGGCATAAAACGCTCGCACTCTCCGCGCTGATCTCCCATTGTATCCTTGAAGCGTACTTTCTATACTGAAGATGCCCTACACCAACAAGGACGTGGCCTTGGCCATTATTGACTTCTTGCAGACCTCCGTGCAAAAGAAGGACGTGCCTGAGGACTACGCCGAATCGTTGGACGTCGCCATCGACTGCATTGGCGATGCCTTTGGCGTCGACAAGCTGAAGGCGGCTAAGATCAACGGCCAATCGCTCGTCGACATCGTCAACGGTGCTTCGTCGTCGTCTTCGTCGTCGGCTGCTGCCACCAAGGAGAAGGCTGCTGCGGCTGCTCCCACCGTTGACGAAGCCACCAAGGCTGAAGCCGACGCCCTCAAGGCTGAAGGCAACAAGGCGATGGCCGCCCGCAACTACTCGGAAGCCATTGCCAAGTACACCCAGGCGATTGAGCTTGACCCGTCCAACGTCGTCTACCTCCTGAACCGGGCGGCGGCGTTCTCGTCGCTGGGCCAGCACGACATGGCCATCACCGACGCCGAAAAGGCCATCGAGCTCGACCCCAGCTTCTCCAAGGCCTACCTGAGAATGGGGCTTGCTAAGTACGCTCTGGGCGACGCCAAGGGCGCCATGGACGCCTACAAGAAGGGGCTCGACATTGAAGGTGGCACCCCCAGCGAAGCGATGCAAAAGGGCTACGAAACCGCCAAGAAGCGCGTCGAAGCCGACTTGGAAAAGTCCATTGACACCACCCTGACCCCGGCCGCCGGTACCGGTGCTGCTGGCGCTGGCGGTATGCCTGACTTCTCGTCGATGTTCGGCGGCGGCATGCCCTCGCTCGGCGAAATGATGAACAACCCCCAAGTGATGCAAGCGGCGCAAGAGATGATGTCGAACCCTCAAGCGATGCAGAACTTGTTGAGCAACCCTGCCGTCAAGCAGATGGCCCAGCAATTCGGGTTGGGCGGTGAAAACGGCCCCGACTTGTCGGGATTGATGAACAACCCGATGTTGAGCTCGTTCATGGGTGGTGCCGGCGGTGCTGGTGGTGCCAACGGCGGTGCTTCCGACGCCTCGAAGAAGAACGAAGAGTAAATTCACTAGGTGTATTCCCCTTAATGAGTATAAATGCTACGAATAGATAATCTGATCATTTCATTACGTCACTAAATACTCTCTGAGTGGGGAATGGGCTCGTCCCTATATACTAATCCGTCATTTCCTCGTCACTACGCTCGAAATCGCTGGGCTGGTTGATCGGGTTAGCCCGTGCTGCCAACCGTTCCCGGCGCTGCTGTTGCTCCCATTTGTATTTGGGCCTCAAAGCATACATGCCCTGGTGGGGTGCCTTTTTATTCTTCATGGCCATCTTTCTGAGAGTCCATTTCACGTGTTGCTCCGGTTGCCCTATGCTCAGCGCCAAGCCGTGTAAGCTCCAGTGGTCTCGCCGATCAAATAGCATTCTTAACTTGCCTTTCATTTCCTCCGGGTCCAACAATACTCGACCCCTTTGTTTCATCCTCTCGACATAAAGCTGATAGTTGCGCACCCGTTGACTGGGCTTATCCTTCAGGTTATATTCCTTTGGCATCTTTTCCTTTGATTGTTGAGATGTTCCGCTTGATTCAATGTTTCGTAAAACTCAAATTGGTTGGCTGATAGGCGGAAAGGTCGTGGCACAAATGAAGGGGACAATCCAGCTTGTTGTGTCCAAGTGAATCATCAACATTCTTGACTCGTCGAGTTAACAATGTGATCACGTGAACATTCCCAAAATCCCGCGGTTAGATTTCCTATTTGGGAACACGGAGTAATTCCAATTTGAGCTGGTCTAAACCAATTCAGCCGGCGGCAACCATAGTGTAGACACTATTTCATAAAGTGACAACACTGTCATCTTGTTCGGATGTCGTTGTTGAAAGATGATCACGATGATGCGACAAGACTCTCTGGCAGCAGTATGCTCCTGACCTGCGGACGATTCATTGTATGTTTATGTCTATTAAGTGGTCGTATAAGGCGGGACTGGTTAGGTCCCTATGCAAAGCGAATAAATCATCAAAACACATCAAACCCCCGTTTCCGCCACAACACTTTCCAGGTGATCAACAACAACACCGCACTAGCAAATAAGCTCACCAGCGTGATCGAGAAGTAGTGGGCAAGCCCTATGCCCTGGTCCATTTCGTGACCGTAAAACAACGAGAACACCACCGACCCGACGGCGGGGGCAATCATAAACGTCCCCCATGAGGTGCCGAAGAAGTCTACCCCCCACACTTCACAGGCTAGCGCGGGGAATAAGGTAAACATCGACCCGTAGCCAACACCGTTAACCACCAGCACGGGAGAGAAGTCGCCCTGGTAGCCGACAACGGCCAACTGACCGATACAGGCAGTGATAAGGGCGATGATAACGAGCCACACACGACAGATTTGCACCGGACTCAGTGGCAGCGATAAGTAGTCGGATGCAGCCCCCATCACGAGTCTAGCAGCAGTGCTAGCCGCCGCCATCACCAGTACTTGATCGGGTAAGCTGCCACCACGGATCTTGAGGATACTCCCCAAGTTATTCTGGAAGGACTCCATGGGGCCAATGGAGAGGATTAACGTGACCATTAAGAGCCACGTCAGCTCATCTTTAAGGAACGCAATAAACCGAGCACGATGGTGTTTTGGTTCAATCAGCCTTTGAGGTAAAAGTGGCAGTTCTTCTGTTTCGTTCGTGGTTGTTGTGGTGCCGTCAACGCCATAGGGAGCAGGGGTCGTTTCTGGAGACGGCGTCACCATTATCTCATCAAAAATGACGTCTTGTTCAGCCATCACCACTGAACAGGCCACAAAGGACATCGCTCCAATCACCAAGTAAAGCCAGGCGAAGAACCAGAACACTTTATGGAGGTCAAGCAGACCATCGGAATTGTGGAACCGTTTCATCAACTGCGACCCAAGAAGCAGGGAGAAGCCGAAACACGTTACTGGAAGCGAGATCGCCATCCCTTTCAGGTGAGGGTAAATTTTAGCACAGGTAAGCACGGAACCAAAATACAATGCCAGAGTCGCTATACCCACGAGAGCAAAGCATGTCCCTAAACAGTATTTTGAAACGATGACTCCGTCCTCCATCGACGCTACGAGCACCGCTAATCCAGCGTAGGCGGGGAAGAATAGCACTACTGCCACCACCAGTAAAAGTGGAGGACCATAGGCGTCAGCAGCAAAACCAAGAGCTGCGTTGGGAGCATACATCGCCAACGCCAGCATCAGGGCTATCGTGTTGCAGTCCAGATACAGCAAACCGAGCTGGTCGTGGAAGGCAGTGGCAAACACCAGGAATAGGAGGATCAGGCCTGCCAGTAAGCACAGCAAGAGCGACACGGCGAAACTGAGGCGTTTGATCGAGGATTTGGCAAACCGGTGTTCGACCCAGCGCCGGACCGCCGTCACTGCGGGGGCCAACATTCAGAGATCACCGGGTTTTTGTTATGGGAAAGGGGCGAAGGTGTTATCGGTGGACCCTGGTGATGCGATAATGACTCCTAACCGGGTGACTCGCACTTTCCCGTTCGAGCCCCAGATTCCGGGCTAGCGGAATTCAGTCACCGCTGTGCTAATAAGGGAAGGAGTATAGTTTGAGTAGTAGTGATACATGTGAAAACGAGATGATATGGTAGGATATGGTTGTGGAATGAAACAATTTCACTGAAGATTGGTAGGGATTTGTGTCACATTCGACAATTATTTATATCCTAATCTCCGTGTTGACACCGTGAACGTGGATTACAAAAACCCATAAATGTCTCAACCACGTTAGCGTGACTTTTCGAGCCTCATTCTCGTGCGGCTAAGTTCGATCAAACTAAAACGGTGTCTCATACAAACTCGACCATACTTTAAGAAGTTTTCAAGACTCATTGAGTCAACAGATGCTGATGAAAAATAGTGTAGTTTCTTTTGTTATGACTCAATACGATATTGAAATTTTACGTATTCTATGCTGTTTCTTTAATTGAGGTTTTAGAGCCATATGTCATAGTTATAATTCCTTTGATTTAGTCGAGCTTTGGCGCGACTGCTCCCCATACTGTTCACTTTCCTCATCGGTGCGACGCGTCTGAGCAATGATCACTGTGGAAGATTGCGATACCGTCAAGCCCTACTTGGTCCCCGTGCACATCAACCATACTGGTACCGCCAACGTTGAAAAGTACTTCCAACCTAAGCCCATCAACGACACTGAAGTGGAAGCTTCTTTCCGTGGGGTGAAACTTGTTGGCACTGAGATCCCGCTTGACTTCCAAGGGGTGATCTTAGAGAAGCTGCTGGAGTCAATTGAAACTGACGACAACGGCACCTCCACCACCGTCAACAACTACAAGCTGGTGGGCCAGTTCTCAAGCTACACCGTGTTTGGCCACGACCACGCCCCCGGTCTGTGCCAGTATACTCGGGTGAACGAGTGGAAGGCCATTGCTGACATTATCCACGAATAGACGCGACGATGTTTGTCTCGGAAGAGAGTGACTCCGAAGAGGAATGGGAAGACTTATTCGTTCGGGAGCCCGCACCGTCGTCTTCGTTCCAAATCGTCATTAGCGATGACCGTGTCAAACGGCAAAAGCAAGCCTTGGAACACACTCAATTCTGTCGGCGGCTCCGCTCAATTTCCATCAAAAGCTATATTGCAGCGGGGTATCGTCGCAACTTATTGATCAATTCCCGTCTGGTGCAAAAAGCATTAAAGCGACTTGTTCCCAATACGGTGAAGGTAAAGATCGCTCAATTGGGCAAACTACCATCGTCCACTGCTGATGAACAATTCGTGTTTTGTTTGAAATACTTGATTAAATGGTTTGGTAAGAATTGGACTAACGATTGTTGTGGTATCCGAGTGCTTGGCTTCCATAGTCCGGTACCGTCACCAACATCGCCTATTAAGGGTAAGCATGATCTACTCAAAGTGATTAAGCGATTCGCTCATAATCGAGACACTGCTGCTGTGTTGTTTACAGGGTTATTGCGATCGTACGGGTGGGATGCGCGACTTGCGTTTTCATTACCATGTCTAGAGCGGCTGTCGGGTTCAGCTCCGCCCCCACATCCCAATGCTGCTACTAATTTCGATAACGATTTGTTATTCCCTTATGTGTGGACCGAATTGGTGAACCCTTTAGATCCATCGGAGATATTTGTATTGGATACCCAAGCGTTGATCAATCCTGATGATCGATGTATTCGACTCAAACGAACGTCTTCACCGAGTCAAATCACCAAACAATCAAAAGCGGCATTCACAACCTCAGCATACATACCGCACGGGCCATTGAACCACATGCAAATGCATTATGTGGTTGCCTACGGGCTGAACTACGTGTTGGACGTATCACCACGGTATATGGATGACATTGCCTATCGTTATAATCGTCCATTGGATCTCCGCAAGGAAGTGGGTCGTCACGCGTTGATCTATACTCAAATGCTCGAGTACATTCAAAATCGAGGGTGGCGCCCACCTCAGGATGAGGTTGAAGCACTCAATAGCGTGGGGGTTCTTTGCTTTAAAGTGCCAACGACATTTGCGGCGATGCGTCGCAGTCCCAATGTGGTATGTTCGCTGACGTTGCGATACAATGAAGTTATCAGACCCGATGCCGAATCGGTAGGTAAAATCAGACTTGCGGGCAGTTCCAAGCTGCAACCAGTATTCAGACGAACGCTGGTGGTAGTTGGAAGATCACGACGCCACTGGATGTTTCGTGGACGGGATGTGCTCAAGGATGCGGTGCCAATAAAAGTACTTAACCGCCAAGGCGGTGAAGTGGGTTTGTTCAAGTTTGATCAAACTGTGCCTTATACGCGATCGTGTGATTTCAGCTGCTCTCCTCCTCAAATCCCCACTAATGTGTATAACGATCTTGAGATTTACCACCCGCGAATGGTACCCCAGGGAGCTGTATGGCTTCAGCTACCCGAAATCTATCGATACTTTTCCAGTAAGCGAGTGAATGTACCATTTCAGTGGGTGCCCGTGGTGGTGGGGTTTTCCTTTGTGGGTAACAAAAAAGCAATACCTCAGTTCAAAGGGGTGGTGGTTTTACAACAGGACGAGAACGATGCTAAACGATTATGGCTTCGATTCCGCCGCCAATACGATCATCTGGTGCTTTACACCAAGCGACTCCGTGAGCTCGCGGCGTGGAAGCTAATCATAAGAAACTTACGAATTCAGAAGAGACTCAAGGACCAATACGGTGACTGTGACGAAGATAATGACAATGATACATAGACAATGCATTCGAAATCACTGACAACAATCTCAACCTAATAGATTAATAGAAGAAACTTTGATTTAATGAACTGAGCTCGAACCACATTGATGTAGGTTGGACGTAGTAGTACAAATAAGATCTGTTCATTCCCAATAGTCTTTTAAATCTTATATACTCCACATAATTCAAAATCGTTTAAGAAGAGCACTGGCAACTGATAAACAGAAGCAACGGTGACGTCGAGGATTTGGAGATACCAATGGAGTTATTTTAACCCTGGGAGATGATTCCCGCAGGATTTCCTTTTTCAATGACGAAGGTAAGTTCTTACCCGAATTTTCCAATAACTCATCAGGGGTCTGCACCAACACCATTACAGCCGGTGTCATTACATGGGCAGCGTTGACAATTGTAGCCCATCTCTACTTCGTTTTCATTGATTGGCCTCTCTTGTGAGGCGAGGCAGGAAAGTGCTAACGACGGACGGGGAGGCGTAATGTCTCAGACATAACACCCCTAGGACATCGATGGGGACGATATCCCAAAGAATATCCAAAACGGCGCCAGCCTTAACACTAACCGGTTCCGCCTGACCGATAATTGCGTGAATGAGTCGAATGCGGACAAGTTTGGAGGCGTGGAGAATGGCATCCTTGAGGCAAAGAGCATACACCACGTTCAATGCTAACATTGCGAGGTCAGTGGACGGGTCATTGCTTAACACTTCGGTCACGCCCTTAGCGAAGGTCTCCACCGATTCAGGATCGGGTTGGTTCAATTGCAAATGTTCTTGAAGCTTGCCACACAACAATACCTTATCTTCGGTCAACACATTTTTCAGCACCATCGAATCGTAAATCTCTTGGTCGGTGGGGACGTAAGCGTCGTCGACGTCTATGGGATCCAAGCTGGTCCCAGTTCCAGTGATATCAGCTTGGCAAGCAGTACCAATGGTGTCGTCGTCGTGCTTGGGAACAAAATTGGGGGTGCTTGCTTTATCCATCATCGCCATAGTTTGAAATCAATAGAGAGAAGTGATTTCTTGTTCAAATTAGATGGCGGACCGAATGACGCGGGGGTCCTAGGTTGCCTCGTCAACGCACAATGGGACCACTACATTCAGGACGGAATGTGACGACCAGGGTGGGCGGGGGTCGATAAGTCTACCAAATAGCAATACCACCAACTGCATCCTTCAGCGAATGAAGTGTGGGTGCCATCAGTTTTGCTTCAATATCAATCAGTTCTCATTTGCCTCATCATTATTTATCTCTCAACTTTCGAAAGGCAAATCACGTGAGCCAACACATAACCTTCTCCTAGCCAATTTCATTTTAGAATTTCACAAATGAGGCCACACAATGGCAAATTGTTGGGCCAGAGACACCGAGGTCTCAGATTGTGTCTCATGTTCTGTGAAGTCGCGTCCCGAAAATCTCGGATTTAGAGCATGGGCAATTCCAGTCGGACAAATGAAACCTTTGGATCTACACCTTTCGGTTAGTTAAAACCATCGCTTCAAAAATTAGTCATTTTAGCCGGCATCTCACAACCTGAGGCAACAGTTCCCTTGCCATTAAGTATTTTTGAAAAGTTTAAGAGGGCCAGAGGGAGAGACCAAATTGTCGTCTACTAGACGATGAGCACAGGCGGGGCACATTCTGTCGTGCCTGCACCGCGATTCGTGTTATTGTCTGCGTCCCCCCTGAGCCTGGAAAATAGTATATGAATCGCGTTTAGTGACATGTTGGAGATGAAGTGATCCCCACTATCGTACCCAAATCTAAGCGGTACACACCACCCACTGTTCATTAGAGATACCAACTTCCCCGATAACAATATCGCCATAACTGAGGGCAAAGCGCACTCACTGGCTTGGTGTCTAGCTGGTGGGGTCAAACGGCGCGTGGAAAAATAATCGTTGCCGTTGTCTAGGTGAGCTTCTGCGTGATCACGTACTGCAGTTGCCATCGTAGTCTAAAACTTGAAGGATAAAAACGTCGACGACGCCTATGGAATGGAACTTCTCGCTGCCTAGACGCTAATGCTGAATTGGGTTAAGCTTGACGACGTGAAGAGGATGGAGCTTGACGACGCTCGTTCATGGCACTGGATGCTGGAGATGTCCTCTCAGCCAAATCTCACCGTTAGAAAGATTATTCAAGCCAAAGCCGAGGTGGAGACCATCCACCAAGAGATCTACCGAACCCATCGTGAAGCCGATGCCGCTGCTTTAGCGTTGTTACAAGCGTTTCGTGAAGAGCATGCTGCCGCATCAAAGGTAAGCCAAGCGAAACATCAATGGGAAATCATGGACTCCCTAATGACAAACATGTGCAATAAGGAGAACATCCCTTGCGACAATACAACGGACCAACGGGTGGCTTCAATGACATTGAACTCATACAAGCCAGCGGTGAAAGACCACTTCAAAACGCTGACCATTACTGGCAATATTGAACGAGGGTGGCTTAAAGCGAGGGACAACCTCGCCGAGGTGAGCGCCGTCCACCATGAAAAGCAAGCGGCAGTGGAGCTGTTGAGTGTGATATATCAGCAAACTCAGGAAGCGGTGGACTGTTTGTTTGTCGACAACATCAACGCCATGACTGCTGAGTACCTACTACCGCCACCACCCCCTAGAGAGCTAAAGCCAGAGCAAGTGGTGCTTGGACTCACAGACTTCGTGTACATGTTTTATCTGTTCATCACAATGGTAAGACTCTCGTTCAAGGGCCGCTGGTTCGATGTCTGGTTCCGAAAGTTCCCCAGTTTCTTTACGGCTCTCGTTTGCTTTGAAATTTTTGACCTTGTGGATTTCAACATCACCTCGGAGTTGGTGGCGATTATTGTGCTCGTTGCCGTGATAGACCTGGGCTGTATTCGCCGCATTATCCCTCGGCGTAGCTGGTTCCACCCCTACCTGCTCTTCGTCATCGCCAGCTGGGTTGCCATACTCTCCTTCATCAGATACTTCCACAATGAGATATTCCGGTCATGGGTCAACCAAAAGTGCCACGTGAAATCAATTCCTAGGCATATCGATTATCACCCCACCATCGATATGCTATACTTTGATTGTAACTTATCCCTGGACGCAGTGGTGCTCAAGCTGGAACTTGACAAGCTGGCGCCACTAGAGATTGTTAACTGCCAGCTCGAGTGTCCCACATGCGTGGCACCTATATCGTTGTCCGTGGTCATCGATCCTGACAACGAATATTGTCCTCGTAAGAAGGAGTATATGGTCACTCCCTGCTGCCACGTATTCCACGCCAAGTGCTTTAACCAGTGGATGGAACGTAAGCGCCGATGCCCCATGTGTCACCTCAAATTGCCTCGATATGAGATGTATGAGACTATGGCATTTGCCGGGACCCTGTAGTCAGATTGCGTAAGTAGCTGTGAAATTGAGCGGAATATAAGTGGGATTCAGCGTTCAGCTTGAAGAAGCCATCGTATATGATATCAGCCTATTAGTAGCAATTGAGGGGGAGATCAAACGGTGATAACTATGATCTTCATAACGCACTTGTATGTGCCAGGTAGCGCCAAGTTAATCAAAAACTTCCATAATAACTCGGGTATACAAAATCCACGACAGCCATCATAACTAAAAGACTCTATGTGATCTTTCATTATTAATGAATTTGTAGATTCCTGTATGACAGTGCTGACCAGAAGTTCATCAAAACCTCTTCGCGGGGTACTAGACTGGTAAGAGATTTAATAACCTCTGGAAGAATAAGGACACCGAGACATCTGCCTAATTATAATTAAAAATCATAGCAAACAGCCATTGAGTATGAGGCTCGAAGTCCTGGAGTAGAGTTGTATTATCGTCAATGAATATAAATGCCACCAATATTAACTACCCTTGTTTAGTTGGACGAGGCCGTTCGGACTCTTCCAACTCGACAGGAGTCCAGCGCTTATTGATAAAATGCTTGACAACGTCAATCAGGGCAATAGCGTCTTCGGCACTATCGTGCTCGCCCAGCTGGATGCGACGGGCCAAGAACTCAAACAGAAGGTCTTTGAGCGACATACGGAACTTAGGGGTTGGTTTATGCGGGGGGAAATGGATGGCGGTGTCTACCACTCGGTGGTGGACAATCCGTAGTGTACGCAAATCGTTTTCAAGCCCGTGACCAACAAGAATAGTGTCCTTATTCATAAGCGTCTTAAGTAATTCAATGGCTGCGTCAAACAGGAGGGCATCGTCCGGGATTTCCAGCACCCCGGACCAGGTAGTGTTGAGGTCGATCACCTCGCCATAGGGACGAGTATGGAGGTCTAAAACGGTTTCATTCAGGAAGAAGTCAACAACAGTGACACGAAGCATCTCAAACCCTTTAGTGGTGTACCCCATCTCACAATCTACCCCTAAAGCGGTGAAATCAGCCTCTTGAGTCCATGTATCGGTATCGACGTATGGGATAGCCCACGCCATCTCTTCGGGAGAGTCCCAATGGAATACGTGATGGTCAGAAGTAGTACAGGTTTCAGTACCAGCTGCTTCACCGAGTGAAGCACCACAGCACTCGTAGAAGCGGGAAGTGCCGGGCCCGCCCATGCGTTTGATCTTGCCCGGGTGGTACTTGCATTGGGTCTTATCAAGCTGATCTTTGAGTAAGAACAGTGCCTCACACCGTTTACACGTTCTTTGGTAATTAGGATGGTCCACTGGAGTTGGTACTTTCACAGTATACCCAAACGCTTCGAGTTTAGCGTCGTCAATGACGTATTTCTCAAGGTAAGTCATCATCTCCTGCTGAGACATCTTGGTCTTGGTATTGTCAGTTCCATCAAGTCCTTTACCCTTCTTGATATCGTAAAGTTTGCGTCTGATTGCCTGAGGATACGAGTGTTTATTGGTGACTTTAGCCACAGCATACTCTTGTTCGATTGCCCACTTATTTGGGGTGGGCCAATTGGGCTCAATCTTAATGATACAAGCGGCAATAAGCTCAACAAACTTCTTACGGTCTTGGAGCATAGCTGGTCCGCCTCCCTGGGGTAAAGGGCGAGGCATGATCACCTTCACGTCTTCTTCTTGCTCTGGCAATTTCTCACCCATGAGACGTCCCATACGTTGCTTATAGTCACTAGTCCCCTTAGCGTCCTCGGCTACTGACTTTTCTTGAGCCATTGCCCGGCGATTGGGCTGGGGAGTGCCAATCAGCTTCAAGTAGAGGGCGAGCTTGCGGAGGTGTATCAGCCTCGTGGCTCGGTCTACCGCACACGGGTCGACGGCTTCAGGGATCGTGATGCGGGAGTCTTGTTCCGGAGCATTTTCAACTTGTTTGGAGGTCAGTGGCTCAGGTTTAGCCCGTTTGGCTGGAGGCGATAATAGTGAGGCTGAGGATGAGGGGGCAGTAGGCGATTCTGGAGCCGGTCGTTTGGCTCGAGTACCATTTTCTGGCGTTTGTGAATGGTGGAAAATGCAATTAAGCACCGTACACTTCTGGTTTATTCGGATCAGGGGGCATGGGGTGGTGGCGAACAACCGTTGGGGGTGGGTGAACATCGCGACGCCATCACTCTAGGGAAGAGAGCGCATGAAAACTGGCCACTAAAACCGGCAATTTCACTTAATAATGACACAAAGCTTAGGTTAGTGGGGTCAAATATAGGCTAGCGAGCTTTTATAATTGTTCAGGGGAACTTGGCGCCGATTTACGAGGTAAAATTGCTACCATTACTAAGGGCACAAGAGGGGTCAAATAAGGGTCAATAGGGACAATAAGGGCATGGACTGATTCAATTGAGGCTCTGTCTAAGAGTGGTATGTTACTGTAGTTTATTTTCGCTATCTTTATATTCGTCGAGTCATTATGTATGGAGGTTTACTTGATGTACTGCTTGAACTTTTCCACCTCGCCCTTCGAGCCCATCCAGATGCCGGACTTGTCGTGGATGCCCTTGGGGAGCAAGTCGAGGATGCGTTCGCCCTTGTCGTTGATGGCGGCACCGCCAGCTTGTTCCATCAACATCGCCATCGGGAAACATTCGTAAAGAATACGGAGCTTACCGTTCTTGGACTTAGAGTCGGCAGGGTAGGCGAAGATACCCCCGTACAACAACGTCCGGTGGACGTCGGCCACCATCGACCCGATGTACCGCGCCGAGTAGGGCTTGCCGTCGGCTTGAGGCTTCTTCAAGTCGGCAAGGTATTCCTTGACGTATTCGGGCCAGTAGTAGGAGTTACCTTCGTTCAACGAGTAGATCGAACGGAACTCGGGGATGTGCAAGTTGGGCTGGGTGAGGATGAACTCGCCGATGTTGGTGTCGAGGGTGAACCCGTTGATGCCGTGGCCAGTGGTGATCATGAGGTGGGTCAGGGCGCCGTACATGGTGTAGCCGGCCACCACCAACTCCGAGCCCTTGCGCAACACGTCGTTGATCAGACCCTTGGAGTCGTCCTTTAAGCGGTAGACACCGAAAATGGTACCGACAGAGACACCGGCGTCGATGTTGGACAGCCCGTCGATGGGGTCAGTGCACACGGCGTAACGGCCGTTGCCTTCAAAGACAATGAGGTCTTCTTGTTCTTCAGATACAAGCACTTTGACGTTGCCACTCAGCTTCATGGCGTTGATGAAGATTTCGTCACCAATGACATCGAGCTTCTTTTGCACGTCACCAGTAGAATTGGCCGAGCCGGAGATCCCGATCAAGTTGACCAATTCGGCGCGTCTGATGTTGTGGGCGATGAACTTGAAGGCAAACTGGAGGGCGTTGAGCAAAAGCGACAACTCCCCCAGCGCCTGCGGGGCGACGGCGTGCTGTTCCTCGATGATAAACCGGGAAAGGGTGATGATGTCGGTCTCGACATTCATCTGTTCGGCGGCGGACTGGAACGACATGGCTTACGAAGGTGAAATGGTGATAAAATTTGTCGCAAGGGGGGTGGTGTCTTAGTTTATAAAGGGTTCTACCCCACGACCCGGGACGCACCGGGTCGGACACATGGAAGCTTGCGCCGGCATAGTGGCACAAACCGGGGGAAATGACGATGTCGCCGGTGAAAAATCGGCCACAAAAGGCGCCAGTGATTACTACCGTGTTAGTCAATGATAATTGCCTCGAAATTAACCACTTAGTCGTGGCGTAAGTGGCGGTTACCGACGCTACGGAGGTGTTCTCCCGCGGATTGGGCGCGCCCGTGTGCCCCCGGGGCCGACGCTCCAGCGACGGTTTTTGGCGCGAAAAAACAGACAACCCGCGACATAGCGCCAGCGTGGAACGTCCGGGGTTTACATTAGGAGGACGTAAACCCGCCAATAACACGTCACCGCCACCACGGATTTGGCCGACTAGTGACCTTTGGCGCTTTCTGATGACGGTAGGATGCCTCACGTGGGGAACACCACTGTCTCCTAAACCTTACTAAACCTGCTTTCTCACCCTTGCCCTTAGTAATGGGAGCGCTGAGTGCCGTGACGACTTTTCACACAAATGCCTTATTCACGAGTCCAGCCGGCGCGCGCACACGCGCTGGGCGCCGTTTATATGTTGGCGCGCCCTCCCCCGCCGCCTCATCCGGGGTGAGGGTACACCCGTGCAGCAAACACTGGTGCTACAAACATTCGTGCAGCAAACACTCGTGCTACAAAACGAGGTCGCGGAAATTCGCGAGTCAACCTCCGATTAAGGTAAATGGGCTATGGCTGAGGGGGAGATGCGCACCTCAGTTCATTACGACATCTAAGATGGGCTAAGATAAAAGAAGTTGATCCACTACCAGGGTTATCATGGTCACTGTCATGACACTGTCGAAGCCGCTGACAATTTGTTCCCAAAATAGAAGGGTCACTGCCCCCCAGGACTCAGCCTCGAGGGTGATCTTGTGCCTCGAGCTACAGGTCTTGGCCTCTCGTCATCGCTAGGGTTGCAGGCATCAGGGCGCAGGGCGCGGACATATATAAACAAGCGCCGCCGGCGCTAGTGTCAGTTATACGAGCATCTTCACTACATCATGGGCCACCACCACCACCAACAACAGTACTACCAGCAGCCATACTACCAGCAGCCGCCGCAGCCGGTGTACATCCAGCAGGCGCCCCCTCCCCAGAGCAGCGGGTGCTGCGGGCTGTGTTGCGGGGCGTGCTGTGGGTGTTTGACCGCCATCATCTGCTGTGGCTTGCTCGGTTGATCCGTGTTCTATAGACTCTGTACATTATTTATCATTCAATACATTCATACACTTGGTATTTGCACTCTATAAAATGTTTAGTGTCTTAGCCGCGCGCGACCGGAGTCAATCGTAAGAAGGCACTTTTACCTCGTATCTCATGCGAGTGATTAATTGCTGTTGAAGCCGCGGAGTTTGTCATATACTTCAACTATTTCTTTTTCAATCACACGAGTCTGTCATTGAATTGAGTCTGGGATTGGCTCAAGTCGTAAAGCTAACATACTATCAACAATAGTTAGTAAATTAAACGACATTTAAACCATCAAACTACTTTTATTTTGCTATTCTAAAGGTTCCATTGTCATTGCCATCTTCTAATCGATTGGAAAAGTAACTCCCTTTGTCTCTATATTGTCTCCCTCATTTCTACCCCATACTCTGGGTACACTCCTCCAACTAAGGCTCGCGCACGCGTCGGCGCGCGTAGCGGCCACGGTAGCACGAAAAAAGTGCCACCTGTTTAAATGCGTGAAAAATCTCACCCAGTACGCACTCGTCGGCAACACCCTTTAGTGAGAGAATAATACCACGCCCGCGATGTCGTTCCGTGTGCTTGACTTGACAAAGCCGTTTTCGCCGTTTGTGCCCGAGGTGATCGCCCCCGAGCGCAAGGTGCTGTTCCAGCAGAAAGTGATGTGGACGGGGGTGACGTTGTTGATCTTCTTGGTGATGCTGGAAATCCCCCTTTACGGGATCGCCCTGAGCGACTCGCTGGACCCGTTGTACTGGTTGAGAATGATGCTTGCCCTGAACCGGGGGACGTTGATGGAGTTGGGGATCTCCCCCATCGTGTCGGCGGGGATGGTGTTCCAATTGTTGCAGGGGACTAAGATCATCCAGGTCGACATGCTGGACAAGCACGAGCGCGAGCACTTCCAGGCGGCGCAGAAGTTGTTTGCCATCTTGTTGGCGGTGGGCCAGGCCACCGTCTACGTGTTGACGGGGATGTACGGTCCTCCGAGACAATTGGGCATTGCCGTGTGCCTTTTGCTTATCTTGCAATTGGTGTTCGCCGGTGTCGTCGTCATCTTGTTGGACGAATTGTTGCAAAAAGGTTACGGTTTGGGGCTGGGTATCTCCCTCTTCACCGCCACCAACGTGTGTGAACAAGTGTTCTGGAAGGCGTTTGCCCCCACCACCTTCAACTCTGGCCGGGGTGCTCAATTTGACGGCGCCGTCGTCGAAATGTTCCACTTGTTGGGCTCGGGCAAGGACAAGAAGCGCGCCCTTTTGGAAGCGTTCTACCGCCCCAACGCCCCCAACATGTTCCAGTTGCTCGCCACCATCGTCGTGTTCTTCCTTGTGGTGTACCTCCAAGGGTTCCGTGTCGAGTTGCCCGTGAAGCTGACCCGCCAACGTGGTCCTCACGGCTCGTACCCCATCCGGTTGTTCTACACTTCTAACATCCCCATCATGCTCCAGCTGGCGTTGCTGCTGAACATCTTCATCGTGTCGCAGATGTTGTTCATGAAGTGGCCCAAAAACATCTTCGTCAAGTTGTTGGGCACTTACGACGTCCGTCCCGGCCAATCGCAATTGTTTGCCGTTGGCGGTTTAGCCTACTACATCCAGCCGCCGATGTCGTTGACTGAGGCGTTGATGGACCCGATCAAGACGTTGATCTACGTCGCCTACGTCCTCGGGTCGTGTGCGGTGTTCCTGACCACCTGGATCGAAATCGCCGGCTCGTCGCCCAAGGACGTCGCCAAGCAGTTCAAGGACCAAGGGCTCGTCATTGCTGGCCACCGTGACGTGTCGGTGTACCGCGAGTTGAAGCGGATCATCCCCACCGCCGCCGCCTTCGGTGGTGCCACCATCGGCGCGTTGTCGGTGGCGTGCGACTTGATGGGTACTTTGGGTTCGGGGACGCTGATCTTGTTGGCGTGCACCACCATCTACGGCTACTACGAGTTGGCGGCCAAGGAAGGCGGCTTCGCCAAGTCGATTGTCCCCGGGTTCGCCGACGGTATCTAGTTCCCTCACCCTCCCCTCGGGGAGTCTTCAAAATAATAAACAAAACGATCTGAGATAAGAATGTGTAGTAAAGTTTTAAGTAATCAAAGTCATGGTACCAAACCTTTGGTGAATAATAGTGATTTGGTCATAGATTAACAGGAGGAATTTAAACACCCAGTTCGAGTTATCGGCTGTTCACACAAATGATTGATCAGTATCAATATTAGCTTTAAATCTCGTAGTAGTTGTAACAGCGCTATTGTGTCGTGAGCGAGGCAGAACTAGCGTATATCTTTAAGCTGAACTGAGTCGAATTAGCTGGGGGTGAGGGTATATTTTCGTGGTCATGTTTATGTGATCGATTTTTCAATCAATTTTACAATCACCCGGTGATTAGGGTGGTGGTCGTTCTGGGGCTATTAGTCAATGGAGCAGTGGACATGTCCTGCCGCTGGCAGCTTGTGGCTGGTGGTGTGTCACCCCACAAAACTCGCGCTCGCATGACAGCCATGCCTGATGCACTCGAGCCCCGCCTTTCCACAGAGACCTATAAATAGAGCCTTCCCCCGCGGATTTAAAGTTTTTTCTTCATGGCCACTCCTGGCCATGACGTCCATGCCATCCCCTCCTTGGGTGGTGTGGGGTCTGTTTTTTTCTAGTCCGTGATGAGGAAGGTGCCTCTGCCAGTAGGGAGCTCGATACGTACTTCCGCCTCCATGGGGTGTATAAACAATTTGCGGGTGGTTTCCCCCGTATCTCTGAAAGGTATGTATCGCTGGTCGTTGCTGGGATGTTCATGAATTTCATCACCTTAGCGGAGAGTGCGTTGGTCCCTGAGTTCTCGCGAGAGTTCCAAACCGCTGTGCTTGAAGTTACGGAAAGTGTATAAGGTCACTGGGGATTCTTCACTTCTATTAAGTGTCGTCTAACGAGCAGTACGCAAGGGTCCTTAATCCTGTCACTGGAAGTCTGGAGTTGAATTCTTTCTGACACATCGCACTGAATAGCTTTGGAGCTTTCAGTCGTGGTGTGACCGCTAAATATACCTCATTGCGAACTAGACAAGCTTTCGTCCTTCTTTTTTTTTTTTCTTTTCTTTTCTTTTTAGATAATCAATAAACATTTTCAATCAAAATTACTTCCCCATTTTGTAGAGCAATGCGTGCACTGCTGCCATTTGGCACTGGCACGGCGTCGCGTTCCACCAGGACCTACCTCTTCCTCTTGGATCCAGGTAGCGGCCACAGCCAAGTGCCATGGGCGTGACTTATGTCACGTGTCTGAGTATCTGGCTAGTTTTTTTGGCACTGGCTTCTTGTCCATTGGGTGATGGCTGGTTCACGTTGTCAACGTAAACAAACAACAGTGTCAGGTGGTGACGCAAGATCCCTGACGCAAGCGAAGTCGGTTTGTGTCATGATTAAGGGCCTTTATGGGTCGTATCCAGTGCTGGTATATTGACAGTTTTTGCTGGTCGCACTTTTTGTTTTTCTCCTATGACGTCATCAGGGTTCAAGTTGGTAGTGGTTGCAAAGTAACCCTGCCCCGCCCCCTCACTATTATGGGCTATAAATAAAACAAATCGTGACACCGCCAGTAAACACCAGCAAACGGTGGTCACGACCGAGACCAACCCGGCTATGGTTTTTCTACTGTTTCAAATACTGTTCCAAGTCAAAAATGAGACATAGCTTACCTCTTTATTACCAATATTTATACCCTGTTTCTTTTGGTTTCCATCTAGGCTAAAAAAAACGGTGCCTTTTGATTTTGAGCCCTGCATTTGCACCCCGTCAACCTACCGCGCATCTCATTTGGGTGTGTGATCCCCTCCAGCGAACAGGAATTTTCGAAGCGTGCCATGACGTACGTTAAAGTCCAGCATTAAGCACTACTTACACGTTTTTTTACGTTGCTGTTGCCAAGCTGGTCTCGGTTTCAACACATGTTTCATCAATCAGTTTAGTGTTTTAGCCCCCCGTAAACTAGTGTTGACAAACAAGGTAAAACTTTACGTAACTCGATCCCGATATCCTAACCACCGTGTCGCCTCCGCTCGGCTGTTCGCACCGACCGATCGAGACCACCGCACCTCGCCTATAGTAGCCATTCTTCACAATGTGAAACAGTACCTGAAACCACCACCTACCCTCAGCAGAGCTCACACAACTCAAATTTTCCTCTTCACCACCACTTGCCACCACCCACGCGTCTGCCCCTGCCACGTTCTCTGGGGACACCGCCGCCCGGGGGAAACCTGGAGCGCGGATCCGCGCCCCGTCTCTATCCAGGAGGCGCACAAATTTCTTTATTAGCCCCGAGCCACAAACTTTCTGACGTTTGTTTTCTCACCTCTCCCACACCATGACCGTGGCCAGCGACGGAAAGGCACACCCGTACTCGCAGCTTTTCCAGCCGGCGACGATGGCGCCGACGATGGCCGAGATCGAGCTGGACATGCTGGCGCTTAGCGTCGGCGGTGATGGCGACGACGACGACCACCACGGCGCCCACGGCGACTACGCCCCGCCACACGCTCCTGGGGCGATGCTGCCGGCGCCGTACCCGGAACTGGACTACGGTGACGAGGCGCCGGTGTCGCCCATCAAACCTACCGGCGGCGCCATCACCATGGTCGACTCGCCGCCGAAGTCGCCGGCATTCACCGCGCACGAGCGCTACTACTCTCCCGAATTGGAATTACCCCAGGACGGCGCTACCGAGGGTATCGACCCCAATATCGACGCCTTCCACCCGGGGTACGCCGATGTCGGCAGCGGTTTCGGCGACGATGAGAACCCCATGGGCCAGCTGTACCTGCTGCAACGGATCGAGCCGTTCCCCTCAGATATCCCCTCGGGAAGAAGAACTCGGGAGAGAGACGCGCTGACGCCTACGGTGCAAATCCACCCGTTTAACCCTCACGAAGCCTACCGCGACTCGCCGCAACCTGCTTCAGTGTACCTGGACCTGAGCCTGTCGCAACCAGGTGGCTTCCAGGCGTTCCCTACGGAACCGATGGCGCCCACCGATAACTACGGTAACCCGGCGCCGTCCTCGAACAAGCGCCAGTCGCACCCGTACACGTTGCCAGCACACCTCCAACCGCAAGCGCCGCCAGCGATGGGAGCGCCCGCTCCTGGCGCCGCTCCAGGAGCTCCAGGAGCACCTCAGCCTCCCCAACAGCCGTTCAACTACCACTCGCAGGAGATGAGCCCCGAGCGCGGCGCCGCGCCGGCGTTGTCGCCGCGCTTCGCCACCCGCATCTTGGGCGAGCTGCCGGGGCTGAACTCGTTGCTGGCGCTGTCGCTGGTGACCAATTTGAACCTTAACCACGGGCCGGGCCCTCAGGAATTGATGCTGCGCCTGGAAACGCTGTTGCTCGTCCCCGGGGCCGCCAACCCCGCCATCTCCCCCGCCAAATACGGCCACACCCGCCTGATGTCGCTGCTGCTGCTGTTCTACTATGATCGCAGCGACACGGCGCTGATGGTCGATTTCAGCCAGAACATCATCCAGCAGTACTTGGGCTCCAACCTGAGCCACTTGGTGCCGAGAATGAAGACGATCGAGTTGTACCGCACCAACGCTAAGAAGCTGAAGGACCCCACGGTCATCTTCCAGTTTGCTCAGTATATGTTGCAAACGGCGCTTATGATGGACGACGAACCGCCTGCGGGCGCTACTAAAGGCAGCGCTGCGCCTAGCATCAAGGCCCGGTCGCCGGTACTGCCGCTGCGCCGTGGCGGCGCCGGTGCCAATGGCGCCCCTTCGCTGCCTTCTGAAGTCGATGAACGCAAATTGCGTCGTTCTTTGATTAAAGAAGCAGTGCACTACCTTAAGAAATTACTGGATAAAGGGTACACTGAAGCCCAATACTTATTAGGTGATGCCTACTCTTCGGGAGCCTTAGGTAAAGTGGAAAACCGGGAAGCTTTTGTTCTTTTCCAGCAAGCGGCAAAGCATGGTCACGTCGAACTGGCCTACCGGACTCTGATTTGCTTTGAAGAAGGTTTGGGTACGGGGCGCGATGCCCGTAAAGCCGTCGACTACTTAAAGATCGCTGCCTCTCGCAACCACCCGGCGGCGATGTACAAGTTGGGGATGTACATGTTCTTCGGTCGTATGGGGATCTCGCGCAATATGAACAACGAGAAGATGGGGATCAAGTGGTTGACGCGGGCGCTGAACGTCGCCAACGAGTTGACTGCGGCTGCTCCTTACGAGTTGGGTAAGCTCTACTTCCATGGGTATAAGGATATTGTCATCCCCGATCAAAACTATGCACTTGAGCTTTACGCTCAGGCAGCAGCGTTAGGCCACGTTGAAGCCGCAGCGCTCCTCGGCCAGTTTTATGAGGTCGGCGAAGTGGTGCCTCAAGACGGTACTTTATCCATTCACTACTACACTCAAGCAGCGCTTGGTGGTGACCCCGAGCTGATGCTTGCCATGTGCGCCTGGTACTTAGTCGGGTGCGAGCCTCATTTACCTAAAGATGAGAACGAGGCGTTTGAATGGGCTCGGCGGGCGGCTCAGTGCGGTTTGCCTAAGGCTCAATTTGCCGTGGCAAACTTCTACGAAAAGGGTATTGGCTGTATCAAGAATGTTTCCGATGCCCAGAAGTGGTACGTGAAGGCCGCCGCCAACGGCGACGAGAAACTGTTGGCCCGCATCACCGACCGCCAGCAGGCGGCGAAGATCCAGCAGGAGATGAAAAAGAAGCCCAAGAAGCAAAACAACTTGGGCCCCAAAGGCATAGACGACAAGGAGTGCGTGATCATGTAAGCGCACCCGCTAATGAATAAACTGACATCGATTTTAGATATATTGTAGTAATTACTTGAACATTTAGTTCTGGTTAGACGTGCACGCGTGTGACTAGCTTCTGTTACTGTGGACTCGGTACGAAAAGGCCTAATAAAAATTGGTGTAATCTTTCTAAGATAAAAATGACGATGAGAGATTCTCCTCAAAACCTGCAAAATGGATTTTCACTCAATTGATCCTGGTCGAACTTTATAATATCAAATTAGACGTGTAGTTCTTTATTGAGGCCACTCTAAGTGTAGAGACTGTAATTAGACAGATTTACGTTTTGTTTCGTACTAGATGTATCATTTTTGAACGTGTATTTCGTTAACGTGTATTGGCCTGCCATATCTAAGCGTTTTCGTGCTTTTCCGGCTTGGGAGTGGTCACGGCTTCAATAAGCAATTCCACCACCTTATCCTTGTGGTCCTTGTAGTGGGCTTGAATAGCGTCCAATTCCTTCTGCACGCTTTCGTCGGCCTGTTGCTTCGTCAGCTCGTTGAGCCCCAGGTGCTTCTGTTCGTAGGCGGTGACTTCGCCTTCCTTGACTTTCTTGTATTCGTCGATTTCCTTTTGCGCGTCCAGCTTCGCCGACTTGAGGCGGGCGGTACGGTACTTTCTCGCCTCGTTGACGATTTCCGCCGCCTCCTTTTCCGTCTTCAACAACGATTGGATCCCAGACATGGTGGAGCAGGTGGTTGCTTAAAGGTATATGGAGTGGACGTTTGTACCCGTGTGCGCGTGCGTTGTATGCAGGTGGTACCCAAGACAGCGAGAGTGAGCATAATGACAACCGATACCAAGGGATACTAACTTACAATTGAAGTATATTTTTTGTAGTGCTCATTCTTCTTAATCTCATGTTCTCATTAGCAATGATTATTGCTTCACTTTTCTCATTTACTAACATAAAAAAGAACGAAAAACTACTACCTACTGATCGTCTACTAACGTCAAAGACCGTGGAATGTATTTGATCGATCATTGCTACTAAAAGTGATCGTACTCTTGATAGGGACTCAATCGCCCACTAGACTTGTAATGTTATTTTATTAAAGGCGGTGCCTGACTAATATACACGTGTAAATGCTTCCCCTTTGAAATCTACGACGACTTACCCAACTCGCCACATTCTAACAAAAACTCGTCCGGGGGGATGACATCGGTACCACCGTAGACCACGGTCTTCTTCGACTTCTCCGCCCACTCTTGCAAGTTCTGGTACTCGTAGTAGTTGGCACCGCCGATCATGAACACCATCAGCTCGTTGTAGGTCAGCCGCTTCGGTTGTTTGGAGCCACGGGTCTTAGGGTCAAAGTAGACGTAGTTGTCGGTCACTTGCAACGTGTCTTGAGGAGCGGTCTGCGGGTCCATCAATGCCTGCACCACTTTAGTAACGGGTAATTCCCTCTTTTCGGGGATGAACAGCTTCACCTTCAGGGCAATCAGCGTCAACCCTTCCGAGATCCGCCCTTCAGTTAACCCGTACAACTTCAGTGACAACAGCAGCAACGCCGACAGCTGCGCTGCCTGGGTGCCGGACCCAGAGAGCGAACCCAGCCCCATGTCGCTGAGGTTGGTCATGTTGGAGATCTGTTTAAACTTGGTGATGTAGTTGTACGCGGCCAAGTCGACACCGTGGTCAGCGAACCAACCCGACACCTTGGTCTTGTAGTCTTCGGGGAGGTCGACAAGAAGCACCATGATCAAAAACGTACGGTACTTGTCGTTGGTGTTCGAGCCCAGCGTCGGTTGCAGCTGCAACAACTCGTAGAATTCGTTGAGCAGCTTGGGGTCCTGGCAGTTCAGCTCGATCTCAAAGAACTTGTCCAACAGCTTCGCCTGAAGCTCGCTGATCAACAGCGCCAAGATGTCCATGTGCATGTCCAACGTCGCCTTACGTGCAGTAAGCTCGGGCAACGCGTCCACCGCCTGCTGAATGGCCAGAGTGGAGGCGGCGTTGTTGTCGATGTCGTCCAATGACGTGATCCCGGTCTTGTTGGTCAAATCGGCGGCATCCTTCTTGTAGAGGTTGAGTTCAGTGTCGGCGTGTTCGACGACGTCGGGGAACGGCAATTGAGCGTAGCTGTTCCAGAAAAAGTCCTTAGGGTCGACGTCGTAACTCTTTTCTTTGGGCTGGCCGTTTTCACCCTTGACGGTCAATTTGATGGTGTTACGCTTAAGACTGAACACGTCGTTGACCATCACCTGGTAGATCCACGAGTGGGCAAACATCGACAGCAAATCGAGGTTACGGTCCAACAAAATGAGTACGGGACGAGCACCGTCGCTGGTAGCCCCAGTGTTGGTCTGTAAGTGGTCGCGCAACTTGACGTTGAGCTGAGAGGCGACAAACTCAGCGGCACCACCTTGGGGAGCTCTGATAATGGGAATCAGCCCCATGGTGTTGACAATGGCCACGAGTCCCAGGGCAATGCGGTCGGTCCAGGTAGCAATTTCTTCCTCAGTGGTCTTAGACGATGAGAACTTGTAGAAC
Source organism: Diutina sp. Y7414 (assembly GCA_037042415.1). Lineage (NCBI taxonomy): Eukaryota > Fungi > Ascomycota > Pichiomycetes > Serinales > Debaryomycetaceae > Diutina > Diutina sp. Y7414. The sequence goes on from JAXQKI010000073.1 coordinate 63,802, forward strand.
ATCCCCTTCATGTCCAACGAGAACAAATTAGGTTCGGTGACGATGAAGTCAATGTATTGATCCCACACAGACTTGATCTTCAGCGCTTTACCGCAAAGGGACACTTTTTTGGCGAACTCTTCGAGCAAGTCCCGCGGCAACGACGAGGTGAAGTTGATGTAGAACGCGTCGTATTTGTCGTTTTGCAAGTCGTCGACGAGCACCATGACGTTGTCAATGGTCGGTTCAACAAGGTACACCGCCAGCACGTCGGGCATGGGCAGCCGGGGCAGCAGCAACAGCGCGTGCAACGTCACCCCCAACTTGAGGAGGTCGTTGACCCGCAACACCAGCGACACCACGGCACGCGCCTTGGCGTCCATGATGAGCACCTTCCACGCCAACTCGCCTTTCTTCTGCGGCAGGAGCATCTGCTCCAACCGCTCGATCTGCTTATCCCGGAGCGACATGGTTGTGGACACGTTTCGCGCGAAGTGGAGCGCGAAGTGGTAGGGGTCACTGGTGGGGAGAAGCAACAACAATGAGCCATTAAGTGGGCGGTGATCAGTATAATTAACATTCCGAAATGGATAGTTTATCAATCTTTATGAGAGTATTCGTACAATCTTCTATTGTTCAATTCGACTGCGCCAGTTGATGTACTAACAAGCATTTCTCTCAATCCCCACCCACAACGCGATGTTGCCTGTGCTTTATCCCGAATTCTTCTCGAATTTCTTAGATGATCCTAATGATTCATTCTCAATTTTTATACTTATAACTCTGCTTGAAGTGGCATGATTTTTGATGCTAAAGTTACCAATTGCCAAATATGACGGGAAAACTGAATACCGATGTCAATAAGCTAAACTGATGACAATCCCTAGAGATCGACTAATGCCTCAATTGCATTTCGTTTGCATTGACACTCTCACTAATAGTAGCCTCATTAATGGCAATACTACTAGCAGCGTGCGACCTTTTCCACTAGGTGGTCCTATACTGGTGAAATTGGGTCAATCCCGTTTTACATAGTCTAGCCAGCCAAAGCTTCAATACTAGTTTCCAATGGAAGAGTAAAGACCCTTCAAATCATTACTCAATACATTACTCAATACACTTTATTGTGGAGGTTGATTTGGCCATCGCGCGGAGTCCTTCCAGAGGTGGCGATCCCGATCCAGCCGCACCGCCACCCTCCTTAAAATTAGGGTGAACACTCGATCAATCAGCTAAATAACTATTCAAAAATTTACTTAGTATACCATTCAACAATCTGAAACACCAATGGCTACTAAATATCCGTTTAACATAGTCTAGCACCCCTCTTTGCTCTACTGTCACCTTGACCTTCTTCGCGCTCATCAGGCGCGGGTGTTGAAAAAACTCCCTATGCTCCAACTCCTCAACCCCAAGGCCGAGCTGTTGCGCCGGCAACAGGCGTTGCAAGTGAACATTGCCGCCGCCCAGGGCCTCCAGCAGGTGCTTGCGCTGAACCTTGGACCCCGCGGTACCCTCAAGCTCCTCGTCGACGGGCTGGGGGGCCTCAAGTTGACCAAGGACGGCAAAGTGTTACTCACGGAAATGCAGATCCAGCACCCGACGGCGATCATGATTGCCCGGGCCGCCGCCGCCCAGGACGAGATTACTGGTGACGGTACCACCTCGGTGGTGTTGCTTGTCGGTGAGCTTTTAAAGCAGGCCGACCGCTACGTGTCGGAAGGTGTACACCCGCGGGTGATCGTTGACGGCTACGAACAGGCTAGAGAAGCGGCGCTCCAGTTCCTTAACGAATTCAAACACACCCGTCTGGATTTTGACCGTGAGTTCTTATTACAGATCGCTCGTTCGTCGTTGGCGACGAAGGTGCCTGCGGAATTGACCGATGTTTTAACCCCTGTGGTTACTGACGCCGTCCTCCAAGTACGCCAACCCGACCAGCAATTGGACCTCCACATGATCGAAGTGATGACGATGCAGCACGGCACTGCTCGCGACACTGAGTTGATTAAAGGGTTAGTGCTTGACCACGGCGCTCGCCACCCTGACATGCCCCGCCGTGTCGCCAACGCCCACATCTTGATTCTCAACGTCTCGTTGGAGTACGAGAAGACCGAGGTCAACCTGGGCTTCTTCTACTCGCTGGCAGAGCAGCGCGACAAGTTGGTGGCGCTGGAGCGTAAGTTTGTCGACGCCAAGTTGAAGAAGATTGTGGACTTGAAGAACCAAGTGTGCCTGAACGGTGACGGGTTCGTCATCATCAACCAGAAGGGGATCGACCCGATGTCGTTGGACGTGTTGGCTAAGCACAACATCCTTGCTCTCCGTCGGGCTAAGAGAAGAAACATGGAGCGTTTGCAGCTCATCTGCGGCGGTGAAGCGCAAAACTCCGTCGACGACTTGCTGCCGTCAGTATTGGGGTGGGCCGGCATGGTCTACGAAAACGCTATTGGCGAAGACAAGTTCACTTACATCACTGAGCCTAAGGACCCCAAGGCCGCCACGGTGTTGATCCACGGGCTGAACAACCACATCGTCACCCAGGTCAAGGACGCGGTGCGCGACGGGTTGCGTGCCGTCGCCAACGTCATCCGCGACGGTGCCGTCGTCCCCGGTGCTGGCGCCTTCTGGTTGAGCGCCGCCCACCACCTCAGGCAACCTCTGCTTGCTAAGGGTAAGAACAAGGCCGGGTTCAACGCCTTTGCCGACGCGTTGTTGGTGATCCCCAAGACCCTCGCCGCCAACGCTGGGCTCGATACCTTGGATGTGATGGCTCAATGTGAAGACGACATCCACGCCGGCGAAGTGGTTGGGGTTGACTTGATCTCGGGTGAGCCCATGGACCCGTCGGTGGACGGGGTGTGGGACTCGTTCCGGGTGGTCCGCAACGCCATCGCCGCCGCTACGGGCATCGCCCTGAACTTGTTGTTGTGCGATGAGTTGTTGAAGGCAGGGCGCTCGTCGCTCAAACCGGAGCAGTAGCATGAGGGATTAAACTAAATATATAATGAGTAGATAAACTTTTGAGGATAATATGAAATTAGTAAACTATAGTCGTAGTGTATTTGGCTGGGGATGGTAGCGCCGCGCGCACCCCGGGCCGTCGCCGTCCCGTACAGATCATAACAAGTACAATGTTAGCAAAACAATGAATTCATTACACTTTTACAATGGATCCAATTTTATTTGATGCGTTCTTTGTTTTGAATGGTTGATGTGATTCAAGCCAGATGATCTCGACTCCGCAAGCATGACTATATCAGGATGGGTTCTTTCCATAAGTCGCTTCCCACTTTTGACCCTATTGTGATGGAGTAACCGCTGACATGCGTGCCGATGACTACAAGTGTTGGTTAATGCGTCGATCGATTATACAAACTACCAATGGATCAAGTTTCTTCCTTTACACTCCGACTTAAGTTCGATCATGTTATTCCCTTCACTTTTGCACACTATCCTAAGTATTTCATCTTCCATATTGGGTCACTGGTACTGATTGCTTGACCAATTTGCAAGGATTTATCTTGGTATACACGTGGCCATACAACCACTGGGAGCCAGTCCCTCTCCAGCCACAGGCGCATTTTCCCATCAGCTTAAGGATAAACTGGATCGGAACGAAAATTTGCCGACTGTCAGTGGTAAAGTGACGGCGAAGCATGTGGTCCCGGGCGGGGACGCTCAGTGCTCCCGGCACTCGGAAATTGACACAGGTGGTATGCGACTGGAACTTACAGGTGTAACTCCCCTCCTTGAGGTGGGAGTTGATGTGATCAGTCATTGCTCCGGGGGAACTCGTGGTACTGTCACAAATCGGACACCGGCGAGCGTCGGGATCTTGTGTGGTTTTGGGAGCCGGTTTGTCAGCTGGTTTGGGTGCCGGTTTGGGTGCCGGTTTGGGTGCTGGCTTGGGTGCTGGTTCGGGAGCTTTCTGAGCTGGTGTAGCGACAGCATTTGTTACCACTTCACCCTTTGGTTCCCTTGGCGTGTCCTGTTTCTGGACGATACTTTCAGACGTTGGGCGTGGAGGTGAGGGTGGCAGTTGTGGTAACAATGGCTTTTCCAAACGTACTTGAACGACAGACCCATCGATAGTCACCAGTGGCCGCTGTGGCGGCAAGACCGATGGTTGTTTCATTTTCACTCGAACAAGTGACCCGTCAATTTTCACCAACAGTTGACGTGGCGGCAGGCGTGGTACCAGTGGCAGAAGTTGTTTTCTTACTTGAACTTGTTCAACTGACTCGTTGATGGCCACCAACGGTTGCAGCGGCGGTGAAGGCTCGTGGGGACGAGCAAGTGGCGGTGGTGGTGGTGGTTGGTTGTTTGAGCCTGGTAATCTTACCAGTTGATCAGAAACGATCTGTTGTTGACCAACGGGAACGTAGCCAGAGCCGTTAGCGAAATTGCTCGCGTGATAAGTGTACCCACTGCCAGTCATGGTGCTTCCAAAAAAATTTGACGGAGGTGCCTGAATTACGGGGTGAGGCATACAGTGAGGGGCTTGAATGACAAAACGCGGATCATAGGGAAGGACCGGAGAGGTATGAGTGGTTGGAATTGGTTGACGAGGCTGCACCGGCACTGGTTGTAAGCGCCCTATACTCAACAATCGCACCAGTTTTGGGGAATTGGCTCTCGCCGGCGGTATTCTCACGTCAGCTCGCAACGCCCCCTTTGCGAAGGAGATGAGCTCCTCTCGTAACACTGGCGGCGGCGGCGGCACAGCTAGCTGCAGACGCGTCAAGTTGTGGTGAGGTTGTCGGATTTCAGGTCCATTAAGCATCGCGTTCGTCTGGGCGAAATAATGCGGAAAGTAAGGATCGCCACTCATTTACCGTACCAGCATGGCATTTGTGGTCGTCGTCAATCGTTTATATAGGCTTTGTCTGCAGGTTCTGCTCGTGTATTTTTGACAATATCCAACTCCGAGCACCCTACAGATTCGCCGCTCCTCAAATGCGTCTAAAATTCCCCATCACTGGAGTGTCCTGTGGTTTCATTAGGGTAAGCCCAGTGTCCGAGAACGGGGTTTACGATTAACGACTTGGTGGTTAACGTGGTAGTCCACGATTTTACCTCTCCTGGATCTGATCTAATCGACGCACTAATGAGGGGCTTAGCCAATTGACGATACAATAGCGAGCGTCACCAACTGATGGTCAAGTGGGGGGTGATATACGCTGACTGAAGTAAGCCAAGCTACTAACTAAACCTCTCTATTGGTGACTTTATCGAATCTAACAACGCTGGCGTGATCTGAACCCATTCTTAAAATTTGTTTCAACCGGGTCGTGTTTCAACACGGCATGCTTGGTCATCTACCCCACCCCCGATACGCGTCGCTCACAGTCCGCGCTGATCGTGCAATACTCTCTCGCGAGGCCAATAAACGGAGGTGACAGAAGGGGATGAAAGCAGTGGCATGGAGAGCTATGGGTATTCTGGGAAAATGTCCATCTCTGGTCGTCGATCAGAGACGGTTACTCATATTCCTGTGCCTCCTGGGTCCGATTTAATTGGTCACGGAGGGGACGTTGTCAAGCCACCACTTGACAACCTTGACCTTACAACTGAAATTTCACCCCACCAACTGGTGATACTTTCAATCTACACGAAAAGAGCGATGACTTGCTCTAACCATTGCTTAAATTGTGCTATTAAAATGCTCTCTTACTTACTCAATGCCTTCTCTGGGCTAACGTGACACTCTTATTGATAAAGCTTTGGAAACGGCAACGATTTTGTGTACCGGCATGGGTTCTGTTTCGATTTGACATGGCCAGAGTACCATTCCCGGCCAGAGCCGCGCCAGCCACAGACACAGGTGCCAAAGTGGTCGTTCAATTGCCCGTAGGGGACGCCTTTGCCAATATCTTCGTCGGGCTTGAAGTGCTGGTTGTACATGTGGTGTTGGCAGCTTCTCTCGCCCTCTTCCCGCGGGTACCTCGCCTTACAATATCCCAGCGGCCAAAACTGACACACCGACACATGCCTATGCGATTCAACGTGGCGGTGCAAGTTTTTGAAGATAAAAATGTGGCACACGGGGCATCGTCCAATGTCATTCCTCAGGCGCGTTGATGCCTGTTTCCCACTGACGTAGGGAGGCGACAAGCGTTTGCTGCTTCTAGGGATCTTCAGATCTTTTCCCTTGGTGTTGTGGACATACTTGTGGGGCTGATCGATGGATGATAACAGTGGATTGCCCGTGAATGGAGGTTGCACCGATCTATTCCACACGAAATAGGCGAGGAGGACTCGCCCTTCAAAAACTAGGTCGAACGATGGCAAGTGGGCAGCTGGCATGGGGAGATGGATATCATCAGCGGCTTAAATATACGGCAATTCCGAGCGGTAGTTTTGCAGGCAGTCGCACGTCTTCCCCGCCTCGCCGTTACCGAGCCACATATCGTCACGATATCACCCAGAATACCAGAATTCTCGTCATCGTCAACGCAACAAGCGAACGGATTTTCTCTAAAGTCTCCTCAAAGCATAGCCACCGATTTATCAGCACAAATCGATATGAGTTCTTAATACCATTGTGAAGAACAATTATTGAATAGATCTGAGTATCTTTGTATTTTTCGGTGTTTCTGACGCGTGGTTGCAGTGGGTGATCGCCGTGCCTCGTCCGTCTCCCTCATTGACGGTTAGGCGCGAGATGATCAGCAGGATAATACGCGATCTGAATGGGGCTTAGAAGCTTTGCCCTGGCGACGTGAACGATGACGACGGTTATATCCAGGAACCACGCGACCATCGAATAATCGACAATTGTTAAGCCCGGTGTGAGCATATGTAACCATCACCGCGTGAGACGACACCACCCTAACCGCACCTTATCAAGATCAAGGACATTGAACCCACGCTGATAGAAGAATAATGCTTACCGACCTCTTGTTGGCACATCTGCCAAGGGGCACGGGTTAGTTGGCGACAATACGTGGTCATACAACCAATCCTTGGCCCGGCCCTCCCAACCACACCCACAAATCCCAAAATGGTTCATCATTGTGCTGAGCGGGGCTTTCCATGGGTTTAAGATGCGGAACTGAAAGTGGCGGAGAAGCATGTGGTGCTTGTACTCGCTGGCACTGCAATTGCCTGGGCAGTAACAATTGTTGAGTGATGAAAAATGACAGCCAGTCAACAGGTCGCCGCGATGAGACGTCAAGTGTTTGTTTGCATCCACGCCGCGTGCCGTAACGTGGCCACAAAGCGTGCAAGTTTCCAAAGTCTCGTTCACTTGAGGGCTGTCGGTTTCATTAGAAGCCAATGGCAACAGCTGATGAGAATATTGGTGGTTGTGGAATCCGGGTGGCTGAGGGATCCTAGTATACCCTGATGTCGACAAATTTCGAGGGATCGCCAGTGGTGGTGGTGCTAAAGAGCCTTGCTGGGGTGCGGCGACAACTGATGGCGCCTGCTGTTCATGGACAATCTGTGTGCCCTTTGGCCGAACATGTTGATAGAATCCTTGAGGTAACAGTGATCGAGAATTCTGATAGAATCCCTGAGGTAAATGAGAGCCCGTCGCCGTAGCCGTCGCCGTCGCTGTCAAGGGAACGACATTGACAACTGACTGCGATCTTTGTGCATGATTACCTGGAGCTGAGGCCGGGGGGACTTGTGGGGGCGGTGGTCCCAATTGATGGGGTGGTAGTGGGGGCGTCTTCCTCTGTAGCATGGCTTCACTGTGAGCCACATACTGCTCATATTGAATATCTCGAAATTGCATTGATGAATCAATTAAATTGCTCTGATTATCGGCAGATTATATATACTGGAACTGGAAACTTTAGTTATATGATCATTGCTTCTGGCAGTACTTGCCTCAAATGATGTCGGTCGGATTTGCATCAATCTTAATTAATATCCGGTGCAAATCTACTGCTCAGTTCAGCCCTAGTGCTATTACTTACTATATAAAGACAAACCTAAAACAACGTCCTCCTCGCCCCACTCCGTTTCAATAAACCCGTGCTCAACATTCATGATAGTTTTCAATCTGACTTTAGCCCCATTGTGAGCTTTCGAAAGAATTTGCATCAACCCTAACCGATATACATCTTCGGCAAAGTTCACGTTCCTTTCATAGGCGGTTAACTTCGCGTTAAGCTGGCAGCGCTGCTCGATGCCATAGCCAGGAAGGGCACTCACCACTTGTTTGTAGGCTTCGGTAAGTTTTGAAGTGGCCTTCTGACGTTTGATTTCGGCTTCAACGTCGTTGAGTTTGCCCAGGGCCATGTCACTGGTGATCTGGTCATTCTCTTGGGAGTAGGCGTCGCGATAGTCATCAATAAGCCGTGCCAGCTTCTTTTTCTCATCAGCTGATACCTCCGGGATATTGCCAATAAGCTTTTTAACGAAGTTATCAGTGTTGACGTGTAACGCCAGTAACTGGGCCTGGCTTTGTTTGCGGAAGGCTCTCCACTGGGTAGTAAGCGTCGACATGGCGTCGAAAGTTTGAACAACAGTGAAGATTGCTTTTATTCTCGTTGACCCTTGCTTGCCTTCCTCATTCACAATAACCAAGGTAAATTTTAGTCATCAGGGAAAGTACAGTCCCTGCAATGCATTCGACCCATTATCCTCTTCAATGATTTCCAATGTCCACTCGGTATTTCTTACGCCAATAAACCTTTTTGGTATACCCAGGCGATGGCTTGAGCTTCACGGCACATGGTAGCCTTCGTCTCACCGGCGTCACAGCAGTACTCAACCATGGCACATTTAGTCACGTCGTCGATCATGCGACTGTAGGCATTTACCCCAGCCATGATGTACCCAGAGTAGACTGAACGGAAGCGAGGGTTTGCCGTCAATGACGGTTGAAGCCGGGGCCAGCTGTCATTGAATTGACGGGAAAGCAGTCTCCGCTCACGTTGGTCATCACTGTGGATTATTTCCACTGCTAAGTCAACAGCAGCAGTAATGATGGCCGGAGTAGACGACGACGATACCACAAGGGCGCGGTCGTCGTCGTGGAGAGCATCAGCCCCGGCGATCATGGTGATGAGCACGTTCCAATTAGCAGTGATCACCGGCAACAATTTGTCGTAGTTTGTTGCCAAGATTGGGTACACTGACTTAAGCGTTTGTAAGATCAGGTGTTTGAGACGGCGATGAGGTTGTGATAAAAGTTTAAACCCGTAGGTAAAGATCGATAACGCCAAATGCCATGTTGATTGAGGCACCGGCCCTTGCCATTCGACAACGTCAGTGGACGGTGGTTCGTCGCCTAATTCGTCGTCTTCGTCTTCTTCATCGTCACTATCGACCATTTCCGAAAACGGAGCGTCCCGCGGTCGGGTGAAGTACTCCTTAGTGGCATCATATTCAGGGTAGGCGATGTGGTGGTTGTCCTCGACGAATTTGGCTAATTGTGCTGAGTTAGACATCCCCCACGGAGCAAACGATGATTCGTTGATAGCAGCGTCTTCAATTTTGGGAGTAGGGTCTACGTAGCGTCGACCGATCTGCTTAACCACTTCGTGAAATACAAGGAAGAACCCCTCCATGGCCACAGGATAGCCATGGTACAAATCCATCGCCACGAAGATCAGGCTAAATACGTCACCCAACATGTTTTGTGCAAGAAGCTCAGGGCCACAGAGCTTGATCACCACGAGAAGTAAACCGGGAAGCAGCGGCGTTAAGTCACCACTATTAAGTCTGACTGTAATAGCATCGACTAAGTAGTCCAGATTGTCAGTGATAAGCTTAGCCATCAGCCCGTCATAGTATTGTTGCGCCACTTGTGTCAAAGCATGAGCAGCATGTGTACGGATATCTCCGGAAAAGGTAAGGGCCTCAAGCATCGGGTATAAGTAATCCATAAGCACCAATTGCTGGTATTGGTCTTTGGACACTGATGCGGAAACTGACCCTAACACGTCAAGAGCCACGCCATAGCCAAAGCGAACGGACGATGACCCGCCACCAAGAAGTCTCCGGTGCAATTCATCAATAAGATCCTCAGCTGCGGTCACAGAAAGCGACATCACCTGATTGTTTTCGTCACTATCATCTTCATCCATGGCTTCATCCTCGTCAAAAGCTAAAAACTCATTAACGTCAAAGTTAGCCAGTGCTTGTGGCGACAGTTGCGAGAGGTGGTTGACTGCCCATAAATTGATCCCCTTTGGTGGAGTAGAGCTGAGTAATTGGTCAATCACTTCGGTAAACACTTGGTGACGAGTAGCTAAAGCTCCTAATGCCTGGAGAAACCGCTCCATCGCCGCTTCCACTTCATCGCTATAAAAGTCATTGAACCATGAGAGTTTAGTGGACGCTTCCCCCAAAATATCCTCAGTTTTAGATAACGTCACTAAACTGTGATTATAGGCTTCGGTGGCCGCCGACACCGGGTCGGCTTTGGTGGAGATTTGCGCGAGATTGTCTTGGTCAATGTTAGATGGGAGTACCACCTGGTGTTCCAAAGCTCTGTTCACTCGTTTCGGTTTATTATCACGGTCCAATTGATCCTGAATACCGTCGCAGAGCACAATAGCTACGCAAGCAAGCGTGGCTGGCCACCATCCTGTATTATCCGTCATCACGCGGTGGAGGATTTCGAGTTGTAGTCTGATTGAAGTCAATATGTGGAGCACTTTAACGTCTTCTGAGGATTGTAAAGTGGGAGCAAACTTAGTATCGATGAGATTAGGGAGTTTCTGCTTCAAAAGCTTGGTTATAAGCAGGCGTCGGTTATCGATATCGTCTTCTTCGTGATAGGCAAGTGACATCATCTCCACTGCAGTTATGCCTTCTCCAGCATCACCTTCAGTGGTCATCGCTTCAAATAATGATACCACGTCCACGGCAAGATTATATATCTCGGTGAAAAGACAGTAGAACGAAGTGTGCCATAGTTCGCCGAAAAACGAGATAACGGCTCGATAAAGCGGTTTGATGGCTTGAGGTTTCCCCTCCTGGCTATGGGCAATGTTTTTAAAGAGAACCATCAATGATAACTTCAATTGCGTAGCAGTAGCGGTGAGCCAGCTCTGAGTGCGGACCTCAGTAGCCGCGTGGATCTCCGCTTTCGTCTCTTCTTTAAACCCTTCCGCATCACCATTTGCAGCTGCTTGTTGTTGCCAGAGTCGACGAGGATCGGTTTCGACGACGTAGGTAGCGTTTAAGTCGCGGTCACTGAACACTTTACTGATCAACAGTTTAAGCACAGTTATAAGTAGCGTCACCACTGAGTAGTGGACTTTAGTAACATTTTTGGTAAATTTCACAAGTTTTGATACCACTCCCGGAAGCACCTGAGCCATTGCTTCCGGGTCCACCACTCGGCGAGTAAATAATTGCTTCAATACTTCTAACGCCAACGTGGCCACGTCGACGTCTTCCTGAGCCGTACACAGTCCCTGGAACAGGTCCAACGTATTCAAATCAATGGTGATGATTTTACTAAGCTGGCTGAACCCCTGGTCTGATCTCAGAAACGCATCGGGAGGTAACAGTCTCACCAACAGCAATACGAGGGCGAAAGCGGCGTGCTGGAAACTGCGAGGTTTATTCTGGGTATCGGGACCGCAGAGGTTCACCGTAAGCATCACCAATTGCTCGGTAAACTCCGGGGTATGGCTGCGATCAAGGTTCCAACTGTGGTCAAATAAGAACTGGATAATCGCCAATACGTAGGTGGTGACGTCCTGAGGTAAAGGCAGGTGGCGAAGAAGCCCACTGAGGGGGAAGAAAACGTAGTCCGCCAAGTTTCGAGCGAGGATATACCCTAGGTTCTGGTGTTTGTGGTAGTGAGTCTGGAGAGTGTGGAGCAATTGGGAGAGGAGCTGGCCGATCCGCTGGAAGTTTGGTTGTGGCAGAGCCACCTCCTGGGACAACCCAACACACGTGGGCTTGCATTGAGCGAAGAGCTCCAGCGATAGCAGCTTCACGTCCATAGCACGTAGGCAGAGTATACGGCTATCTCCTAGTAATGATGCCACTGAGGGGAGTGGTTATGAGCGCTTACGTAACCGAAGCGCGGGTCCAGCGTTCATCACTGCTTCACTACTCTCCGCAAACAACAACCATGTCTACCGCTAAACCGCGAGGGGTATTGGTGGGACGTACCAATACTCGTGACGTGCTGTTTAAGCTGCGGTTGCGCTACGCTTACGGTTGCGATCCCGAGTACTACGACGAAGTATTGGCGTATAAAGGCCGGTTTGAGCTGTGCATCGCTATCCCCCCAGTGGCGGCAGTGGAGAAATTTTTGAGCCCCGAACCGCTTCCAGACGCCGATTCTTTCCCTGATAGTGAGTTTACTGAAGGAGTACGCGACCAATTGCTTGCGGAATGGCCATTGCTGTTCACCGCTGAACGCGACGATAATACCACCAAAGTCGACCTTACCAACGGCGACCTGGCCCTGATGGATGCCTTTGGTCGTGTGGGAGCCATTGCCGATGTTGGTGGTTCGATTGTTGCTCTCAGGTGGCTCCCGACGCTGGAACCGGCCGAGTACGAGTACGTGGCGTTATCGGTGGTCCACGCGCCCATTGCCGAGAGTCTTAACCATGAACGGCTCGGATTATTTAACCGGGAGATGGACGATAGTCTCGCGACGCTGATTCAAGTGTGGCGGTACCGTGACGGTGAATTAACTCGCCACTTGCTCATCGACACTACCGGGGTAGTAGGGGTCACTAACTACTTGGAATGGCTTCCGTTATCGGTACCAGGATGTTTAGGGGTCGTATGCGGCTGTTTCAATGATGGTAATTGGCACGCGATTAAGATTAGTCGTGACTACGGCCAGGTCTCGTTGACTAAACTGCTGATGACAATTACGGTGCCAGACACTACCATCACTTCGTTTAGCTTCCGCAACTCGAGCCACGTGATTGTCGGCACCGCCACCGGCCACATTGCTCAGTTTGAAGTGCCTTCCCCTGTGGATAATGATGGGGTCACCGAGCCGCAATGGATGGTCCACTTGTTTAAGACTGCCATCGATTCGCTTTTGGTCAATGCCAGTGAGCCTGGAAAGGACGTGGTGGTAGCCAACTCGCTGGGGCTGACAATGTGTGCGGTGGAGCTTGATAACTATGTGGTGGGCCAGCTGACAGCGTTTGCCCCGAAAACGTGGCTTCGCCCGCTGTATAACCCAAAGCTTAGACTCTACTTGGTGGCCCTGGCGCTCGATACGTTGTCGTATATGTTTTTGAGAGCCCCCACTGAGCTGATTAACCTGTTGGTGAGACCAGCAGCCGACATCACTACGTTTTCGGCTCTGGAACGTTTAGGGCACCCGTTGGCGATAGTGGGCACGCTGGCAGGCGACTTCTTTGTCGTGAACTACGTGAGAAAGTTCTTAAACGGGGTGAAGCTGTCTAATAAAGTGATTGTCCCCATTCAGCTATGGAAAGTGATCTACATCAATCGCGAGCTCAAAATTAATGGCGACTTCTTCCAATTGCCCAATGAAGCCAACAACCAGTGTCTGGTGACTCCTGCGGAGATTTCATTCACTGCTAGCGGCTGGAACGAGAACCCGGCCACGGCTCAAATCTATGCCGCCGGTAACATTGCCGGTCTCTTGTTTGTCGAACTGCTTGCTCAGTAATCAACGACGTCGCCATACGCTTGACGCCACCCCTTGAGACCGCCAATGACGTCAACGGCATCGGTGTAACCCCAATCACGAAGCTTTTGCACAGCTATCTGGGAATCGTTACCAAACCGACACACCACGGTAATCGGAGCACTGTGGTCAAGCAGTAAATTCTCCACATTGGCTTGGCTAAGGTCAGTGATGGGCACGTTAATGGCTCCATCAATTTTAGTGATATCAAACTGTTCCTTTGGTCTAACATCGATGATGACGCTATCTTTGTTGAACTGGTTGGCGTCGATTCTCATATCGGCAGGAAGGGGGTCGAAAGTGACGCGTCCACAGTACGCGACGTAATCGATTTCTCCCGCCTCGATGGATTGTCTGGTGATAGTGGCTTGAGCCAGACACACAGCACAGTCGGGCTTTCGCGGTCTCATCTTGAAATGCCTCAATTGTTGGAAAGGGTAAGCGGAGTATGCGGCTAAGAATGGTTTGAAATTGTCAGCGGTATAGTATCCCGTGATCACTTTAATGGCTTCGGTAGCCATGGCGGTACCAACAAGGCCGATCACGGGCCCAATGACGCCGCCATCGCTACACGACGTCACCGAATCAGGAGGCGGCGGCTTGGGGTGGAAACACCGGTAGCACGGGCCCGTGTTATTGAAGTTAAGCACCGTGAATTGACCCTCGGTTTTCAAACCGGAACCCAGCACTAATGGTTTGCCTAATAGCACCGCCACATCGTTAATCAAATAACGGGTCGCCGGAGTATCGGTACAGTCCAAGATGACGTCATAGCCACTAAATAGGTCGAATGCATTAGTAGCCGAAAGGCGAAACGGGTAGATCTCCGTAGCCACGTGAGGGTTCAAACGGTTGACAAACTGCTGGGCCAGCTCGCTCTTTAGTTGGCCGGCTGTAGTATGAAGGATTTGCCGATGGAGGTTTGACTCGTCCACAGTGTCGCCATCAATAATACCAAGCTTTCCCACACCAGCACCAGCGAGGTAGGCGATCGCAGGACACCCTAACCCGCCAGCACCCACCACGAGCACTTTAGTGTGGCGTAAACGGAGTTGTCCCTGTAAGGAATGGAAATGAGGGGTGATCATCTGGCGACCATAGCGGAGGTATTCCTCAGCACAGAGTTCAGTTTGAAGGGTGGGTGAACTCTCAGTGTGAGTACCATTAGTTTGCGATTGCTGCTGAGCCGCTAGCTGTTGCTTTAGGCGTTGATTCTCCTCTCGGAGTCGGGTGAGCTCATCCATGGTTAGGTGCGAAACCGAGATGGGAACTTATCAAACCCCGATCACTTTAGTACTCGCCTTAACAAGTAGCAAGAAACTATAACAAAATACGTGTCGATGTTTTAGATCCAATCTGAAACATAAAGACAACTATTTTAATTGCTACGATGGTTGAATTATGTACAATTAACGTTCACCCAAGATCAAAGGTTATTGATCTTGAGATCACTGGTGTTATTCCCTTGACGATTAGTACTTCCCCATTTTCTGGACAAACGTTACATGTCACGTATCCACAAGATTACCATTCATTATTCTATACGATCTTTTGCTTGACGAAGAACGACTTCAAGTGTCTCAACTGGTAGACACAGGTGCCGACCAACACAATCAACTGGATGATCGACCACTTCACCACCCGGGCGTTGGTCAGCTCCGACTGGTCGCGGAAGGTGGCCTCGCGGATGCGCAAGTTTTCTTGTTCGTTGTGGATCTCGGTCAACTTCTGGTTGAGCGCCTTGATACGCGAGGTCAAGTCGTCGACCTTCTTCGTCCCCTTGGAGTCGACAAAGTCGTGCGCCGACCCTTGCGCCAAGTCAAAGTACACCTTGTGGCGCTTGTTGTTGGTGCCGTCAATGTATTCCGGGGTGATACAAATCAGGTGTTCCCCCAGGTCCTGGGTGGTGAAAGTGAACTCACCGGAAGACGACAGCTTCTGGTCCAACACCCGGTGGTCATTGTCAAACGTTTCGTCGACGGTGACCTTGACCTTCAAGTTGCCGTTGTGGCGGTAGTCGTTGGTGCCGTCGACGCGCTCGGTGGCCTCAATGCGGCCAACAAGCAAGGTGTCGGCCTGGAGCTCCTCGTAGAAGCACCGGGACTCGCCGGTGTTCAAGTAGAAGTGGAGCGCCAGGGCCAAATGGACAAACACAAGCGTCAACAACCAGTTCATGGTGGGTGAAAAGTTTACGCGTGGCCGGTTCAAATCGAGGAAAAAAGTCTCGCGTGCGTGGCGCTATCGACACTGTCGCGCGTCGGAGGTGTCGAGAGTAGTGAGGCAGCGACGGAAATCTCACAAAGTGAAAAATTGAATACTGATGGCGATTAGCCGGCAATTAGCCGTCAATTTGGGTGATGAAAAGTCACTGTCACCAAAGATGAAGTTAAGATTATGTCTTCGACCTAAAACTAGTGATGGAAGTAATTCTGATTGCACTCTAGATTAACCATACTAGTGTGCGAACAGTGTTGTATATCTCCGTTTTGAAGAATCCTAATTTAACCGAATCAATCTCTTATAGTCAATTATTCTTTGTTTATAATCATATTGTAGAGAGGGCAACGAATTCAATAATTACCAACTTCTCAACATTGACTTGATTATCGTCATCTCGGCTGTCGCCACCGCGTCAGGGGCACACCGCCACCCCCGTGGGGACAACGTGTACTACTTTGAGCCTACGCTGGCCATGACCAATTAGTGTTCTATAGTTTCCTTCAATTTTAATCCAAAAAAGAATTAAGCTTTTCGGGGTTACCGGTCCCCTAGAAGACGTCTCTTCGCTTCGAGTCACCGGTGAGTCGCACCCGCACTCAATTAAAAATTTTCATCGCAGACCCTCAGTAACAGCGCCCACTAAGCACCATGAGCTCGAGCCACTGCCGATTTTATGAGAACAAGTACCCCGAAGTCGACGAGGTGGTGATGGTGAACGTCCAGGAGATCGCCGAGATGGGGGCGTACGTCAAATTGTTGGAGTACGACAACATTGAGGGGATGGTATTGTTGTCGGAATTGCTGAGAAGACGGATCCGGTCGATCCAGAAGTTGATCCGGGTGGGCAAGAACGAGGTCGCCGTCGTGTTGCGTGTCGACAAGGAAAAGGGTTACATCGACTTGCTGAAGCGCCGGGTGTCGCAAGAAGACATCGTCAAGTGCGATGAGCGCTACAACAAGCTGAAGGCGGTCCACCTGATCTTGCGCCACTGCGCCGAGAAGTTCGGCTTGCCCCTCGAGGAGTTGTACCAGACCATCGGCTGGCCGTTGAACCGCAAGTACGGCCACGCCTACGACGCGTTCAAGTTGCTGATCACCGAACCCCTGGTGTTCGACGACATCAAGCCCCCTTCGGAAGACGTGCTCAACGAGCTTAAATTGTACATTCTGCGTCGTTTGACTCCCCAAGCGATCAAGGTCAGAGCCGACGTCGAAGTGCTGTGCTTCTCCTACGAAGGGATCGACGCCATCAAGCGGGCGTTGAAGGCGGCGGAAGCGGTGTCGACCGAGACGATGCAGGTGAAGGCGAAGCTCTCGGCGGCGCCTCTTTACGTGATCTCGGTCCAGGCGTTGGACAAGAACCAAGGGGTGGCGTTGTTGGAAAAGGCCATCACCGCCGTCACCGAGGAAATCACCGCCGCTGGTGGTGAAGTGAAGGTGATCATGGAACCTAAGGCGGTCACTGCCAACGAAGACGCGCAATTGCAAGCGTTGTTGGAGCAGAAGGCCGAGGACGACAAGTCCGATGACGAATCTGACGACGAATAATTCTTAAGGGGATGATGACAAAAAGAGTGGGTATTTACTGTATATTAGTCCGGACCCGCCAGGGCCCAAAGTAATCCAAATGCATAGGTTAAAACGGCTGCAGCTGGCGCAAGAGCAACTGTTTTTGGTTGATCCGATCAATGACGTAGGGTGGTAGATGGCTAAGAAGCTCGGGGGCTAACCTAAGCTCAGTGACCAGCTCAGGAAGCACAAAGTGGTCGAACGTAAGCATCGGGTTACCCGCCAAGTCCAAGAGTTTCATCTGGGGTAAACGCGTGCCTCGCAAAGTGTGGAGGCCATTATAGCACGCCAGAAACAGGACTAGGCCTGGCGGAAGATCGACCAGATCTAGCTGGCTGATCGCATGGTAGCCGAGGCGAAGCACGCGAAGATTGTGCGGGAGCATCACGTCTTTGATCAGAGTCAACTGGCGCTTGGCAAAGTCGTCGTCGATGCCGATTAAGTCCGGGTCCATCTCCATATCGAGTACTTCAAGCGACGCCGGGAAGTGGACGTTTTTGAGGGTGGTGATGAGGTTATTGCCGAGGTAGAGCTCGCGGAGATTGGGCGGGAACAGCACCTTGTTGAGGGTCTTGATGGCGTTGTTGTTCAAATAGAGCACTTTGAGAGTCAGCGGGAGCCGTAGCGGGTTGATGGAGGTGATATTATTATCGCAGAGACAGAGCTGAGTGAGCATTGGTGGGAGCTTAAGGCCTCGTGTAGTGGTCATCAGTGCTTGAAGGTTCAAATTGGTCACTGAGTCGGGGAACCTGATGCCTGCCATCGACTCGTTGGGGATGTTGGACACGTCGAGGTACCGGAGCCCTTCGGGGAACCGCACCCCTTTTAGCAGTTCGATGGGGTTAAACGCGAGGTTCAACAGCACTAGCGTCGCGGGGAAATTGACTCCCTTGAGGGTGTCGATGCGGTTCTGCAGCACGTCTAAGTGCTCGAGAAACGGGGGGAAGCTCACGTAGCTGAGGAAGTAGATCTTGTTGTCCAGCAACTCCAATCTACGCAACGTCAGCGGGAACAGCACCTCGTCGATGGCGTGCAATGCGTTTTGCAGAGCTATGAGCACTCGGAGGCGGGGGATATGGAACCCTCCTAAGGTCTCAAGTGCATAGCCCCCACCAATATTAAGCACCTCCATAGTATCAGCAAGCGAGATCAGCGTCGGTAAAAAGCGGAAACTCAGTACTCCGTAGTCCAAGATCTTCAAGTGCCGCCATCTGACCACATCGTCGCATATCTCCTGGGCAAGCTTATCGATCTCGGCCGGGTCGGTGATGGCTACGGTAGTCTCGATATCGTACTTCTGGATGATCAGCACGTGTCTCACTTTGGCTTCGCCCACATAACGCTCGACGGCATTCATAAACTCGGTGTACACCTGTTTTTCCTCCGTAGTATAGTCAATCCACTTGTGGTGAGGCAGCCAGTGGATATGGTAGGTAACTTCGCCAATGCGGTCTAGCACCTCTGGTTCTCGGCTGAGCCAGCTTATGAGAGCTCGCATCAGCTCGGTAAACAGGTCGTCGACGTACTCGAGGCAGAACAGGAGCAGCGTGTCGGTTTCCGCTTCCGTCAACGAATTGAGATTGGCGACGTCGACGATGTCGACGCTCTCCTTCGCCTGGAGATCGGAGAGGAACATGATCAGGTGGAAGTATTTGAGCGGTCCGAACTCGACCACGATGCGGCGGTGGCGCTTGCCGGGGGGCACAGGGTAGGTCATCGTGGTGTCGGCTGGTCGCGATGACCTGCAGGTATACTAAAGATGGTTGATATCGTTGGTGCTTAGGTATTGGTATTTGACAAGCTTGAGCAAGAGAATTACTCTTGACGTGGTCAGTAGCTTAACAAGATGGTTTAATTGTGGAAACGAAGAGCTTAGGGGAGTGGGTGTGGGTGGTGTTGTTTTGA
The DNA here is from genome assembly GCA_037042415.1 of Diutina sp. Y7414. NCBI lineage: Eukaryota > Fungi > Ascomycota > Pichiomycetes > Serinales > Debaryomycetaceae > Diutina > Diutina sp. Y7414. Next base: position 83,081 of record JAXQKI010000073.1, read on the forward strand.
TTGCTAGAGAGACTGAGCCACGAGGCTAGTGCGATCAAAACAATCGCTAACCACGTTGAAGGTGAGAAAGTAGAAAAACGATTTTGAAATGAAGTCGGCTTTGTAAGGCGGAGTAATCGAATCAAATGATGGAGAAATGGACGCTTCCCGAAATCGGGATCTCTCACAACTGATGTGAGAGCTTGAATTCGAATATCACGTTGAAAACCAAATTTGGGAGAACTTGGAGATCACAATCGAAAAACTGACATTTCTAGGGAAGAATAGACACGGTCAGTAGTCCTTAATCAAGAAAATAGAACATGCCATGGAAGTACTCCTTGGCGTTCGTTGCGATTCATTACTGCGTGGCAAAAGAAAGGAATCCCAAACTTAATTCGTACGACCGGGTGACGTCAAGCAGAACGCCCGCCTCTTGGCTCTAGTGCTAGCACGGGGCATAAATTGTGGCTGGGTGGTTACGTCCCCACTCGCAACATGCACCGACCCCACACCCAGTGGGGCAGGTTCCCCACTCGCTCTGAGGAGAACCTCAGACAGGATGGAGAAAGGCGGAGCTGCTGCCCATCGGTAAAAAGGAACTGACGACTAGGCTTAGTCCTTGGATTTCTTAGCTATCGTATTTGGCGTGCCTAAACATCTACCCCACGTCTCTACTCCACGATTTAGTCGTGGCAGAGATGGTCACATTCCGTATTATCGTTAAATCGTCTCAAATTTGTGGTAACCTCTTCGAATAATATTTTCAGGGAGCTTCGGCGATTGTTCGTTATCCCCGTAGCCTAACTTTTTACTTTTATTTTTTTTTCCCGTCAGGAGTCAAGGCCGGCTCTAACGAACAGTGCTTAACTCAGACCTTCGGCGAACACCAGTCGGCTTTACGAGCCGCAGCGCGAGTCACTCCCTGAGTATATAGCCTGATTCAAAGCGGGAGTACCAGGCATACACGCTAACCTTTACCAATGCCGCCATGGTAATGATTTTGGACTGACGTATCTACTCGTCATGGAGCCTTTGCTCTTGGTCTCGGGGTTTACAACCGTTGACGCGTGGAAGGTCTTCGATGAGCACATACCATCTTACACTTTCAGATGAAAATCCACAGCAGCCACGTTGCAGGCGACTGGCGCCCAACAGAGGTAAGCGTACCGCGGGGTATGCTAGGGTGAAGCTTGTTCAGCCACGGCTACGGCGACGTGGAGAAAACAATGATGTACCCAACCCCCTTATACCTATAGGGTTCGGTGCATACGACGGTTTAGTCTGCAGCCCCGACGCAATCAAACATCGAGGCTCAGGCTATGGATCAGTACTCAGAAGAGGCTTTATCGTCCTTAAAGATTTCTCGAACAGGTCTGTAATAAGTTTCATCACCGTACTAATGAAGAATCGGTTGTGAGGGAAAAACTTTTATACCGATGGTCGCGATGGCGCCTGCACATAGTCATGCTCATGGGCGGGTAAATCGCGAACTCAACTGCTATCTCAATCACCAAGCGGGTGCAACCCTAATCACGACCAATAGTGACAATGTTTGAGGTTGCCAATGGGGTTGCTGATTGGTCTTAGGGAGCGCCTTGTCTGGAGGGGAAGCAAACTTAGCTAAGCGCGGGTAACCAGCCCGTATTCGAATCACGACGACTTGTGACGTCACAAACCACCCCTAGAGGATGCGGAGACCATCCACTGATCCGTGTTTGTGCTAACAATGATAATTCCACCACAGAGATTCTTCCGCATGAAAGCCTTGGCAATTTATCGTGGTGCTATTGTTGTTGCCAGCAGCCAATGCCACCACGGTTTTACTTCCCTTTCGCGTGCTGTGGCTCCCGATTACGGTCCCCACGGAACGCCGATGGTCACAGCTATAGCTGTTGTTGACGGTCAGCGCTCAACGGAGTCCCGCAGACTGATACCTGTATGCTTCCCCAGACGACATACTCTATCAGATGCGGAGAGGTCGCGCACTCCGACGACTTTCCGGTTCCCCACTTGCCCCACTGCCACAGTGTTTCCCCGGCTATCGCACCAAATTTTTTTTTGGGGTGCCGGATGTCGGGTTATGTGCCCATGGTCAGGGCTGTAATTAGCTGCAATCAAGGTACTACTCCGAGACGCTGTTAGCTAAACCGCCTGGATTTTTGAATATAATACCACCACCATGTTCTTCAGACGATGCTGACGATGATGGTGTTGGTCCGGTGTGTCCGCGGTTGTTGGTGGTGAAGATAATGCGGTTTTTCACATTTTCACACAGGTTATGCATAAAGTAATACGCCTTCGCTTGCTGCAAAAAGATGGGGAGTCTGCAACCCCACAAAGTGCTCACCGATTTGGATACGTATATCGGGCGTTACCCCATCTGCCTCGTGTCCAAAACTATATAACGTACCTCATTTCCAACATCGAGAATAATTATCTCCAAAATGAGCAGCGACTCCAGCGAAAAGATGGAGCTGTCGAGCATCAACTCGATCCCCGTGCTGAAGGTGGAGTTGTGCGGTGATAACAACCAGTACATCATCATTGGCGGCAAAAAGTACCACCGCGAGGACCTTAACCGTGCCTTTGGTGGTACGTTCCAAGTTGAACGTTACGCCCCTCCTCCCAAGCACGAGTTTGCCAACCCGTCGCCTCTCGGGTTGGCGGCGTTCGGGATCACCACCCTCGTGCTTGGTCTCTACTACGCTGGTGCTAAGAGTATCTCGGTGCCCGCGGTTATCACCGGGATGGCGGCGTTTTTCGCGTCGTCGGGGTTGTTCTTAGCTGGCGTGTGGGAAATGGTTTTGGGTAACACTTTTGCCTCTACCACTTTTTGCTCGTTCGGCGCCTTCTGGTGGGCGTTTATGACGCTCTCGGTGCCGTCTTTCGGCATTGGTGCCGCCTACAAGGGCGAAGAAGAACAATTGGAGAATGCCATCGGGTTCTTTTTGTTGGGCTGGGTGATCTTTATTTTCATCCTTGTCATGTGCACCCTCAAATCGACGTGGGTGTTCTTTGGGACATTCTTCCTCCTTTGGATCACTTTCATTCTTCTCTCTGCGGCGCAAATGTCAGGCAAGCACGGCGTCCACGTCGCTGGTGGTGTTATGGCGGTAATTACGGCGTTGTTCTCGTTGTACTTATGCTTCGCCGGTATCGCTAATAAGGGTAACTCGTACATTGTGCCTCATGCCTTCCCCATGCCGGTGCCCAAAAAGAACCGCTGGCTCACCGTTTAATGGTGATTTGAACCGGTTTTTTATTTTTCAATTCTTCTTTACAGACCTAATTTTCCTTTGATAGTTTTTTTTATATATTATTTGGCATCAATAACACATATTTATGAGTGACGCAAAGTACCTAGTAGTATGCATATAACGAGAGGGGAAGCGAATCATTACGTCACGCGTGCTTGCGAACAAATTAATATCCGTTAACCTATATGATGCCAAATAAAAAAGAAGGTTGTCAACAACAAGAGTAAAAAAAAAATAAACTAGGTCTGGTGGAAGTCACCTTAGTAAGGGTGGATCTTCTTGGGGTGACGTTCCCGGTGCTTTTCCTTCATCAAGTGCAACAAGTGGGGGTCCTCTTCTCTGGGCTTAGTGCCATAAAGCGGGATCAACATCGGGTCGGGGACAAAGTAGGCATCAGTCTTGTAAGCCATGGCAGCGTACATGACGCCAAACCCAGTGACACCGGTGATAACACTGAAAACACCGCCAACAATCTCGTAGGTGTGGCTGTTCTTGAAACTGCCAACGGCAAGAAAGATAAACGCGAACATAATCAGACCGAAAAGAAGAATGTAGGCAAAAGTGGCCCGGAGCACAAGCGTCAAGTTCATGAACGAGTACATCGCCCAGGCGACCAAGAAAAAGCCCTTGGCACTGGGAAGTTGGGTGGGGTCCTGGGCCATGTAGGCGGCAACAATGCCAAGCGACGGGGTGTAAAGGGCGCCGTAAGACAACCAGAACGCGCCATAGCTGACCAACGACGTGCCAACAAAGGTGAGACCGCCAGCGGCAAACTCCCAAATGCCAGCGATGAAGAGCCCGATGCCACCAGCAAAGTATGCCACCAGCATCATCAACTGGTGTTGAGTAACCCCCAAGGCGTTGCAGTTAAACAACCCCGACACGAGAGCGGTGATGCCAAAGGTGCCCATGCCAAAGGCCACAGCGCCATTGCCGAATCTGGGAGGGGCAAGGGTCTGCTTGTTCGCGTCCTCGTGGATGCGGTCGCCTTGGTAGGCGTCCACCAACATCTGCCGGATGTCCAGGCGGTAGAACGTTTGGTTGCCCAAGTAGACGAAGTCCTGGTCGGCGGTGACCCGGGACATTTGGGGCCCGAAGCGGGAAGCGTCTTTGGACAGACCTTCAGGGGACGAGTACAGCTCCATAGATGATTGCTGTGTGTGGATCCTCAACGAGTCATATATAGCAGCCCCTTGAAACCTATAGCTTCCTCGCCTTCACCAAATGGGACCATCAGAAAATAACGTCCACCGATCCCCACAATATGGGGAGATCTTGAGAGCAAGCATTGTCGCCAACCAATGTAGTGTACCGCCGGCACTCGGGAGACAAATTACCGTAATTACGGTCACCCACTTAGAGGAGGTTCCCCTCGTCAATATCTCTTTGAAGTGAAAATGGGCCAATACGTGGGTGCGACCTGCGATTACCATATTCTGATAGCTGGTACGCCTCTATGCATTGGAAATTGATGGACTTGGAAATGCCTTAGGTGGACTCAATAAAGTGGCAAACCTCATCGCTGGAAGGAAATACCCGAAAATTTGTAATTGGACTTAATACCCAACACGAAAACCAGAGCTACCTGCGATTAAAACTCTGGAACGCAGGCAAATAAATGCATGTACTTAACTCCTCAATCCTGTCACTATTCTCTGATCGTACCCAACTCCGCTTTCATGTCATTTAAACTCTCCACAAGCCAGTCGATGTCAGCAAAATCTGAACGAAAAAGCTCCAGCTTTTGTGCACCAGTCAAAGCTTCTGGCCCTCCTTCCTCGTCAACTAAGTAAAACAAAAGGAATTCAATCACCTTATAGTTCAAATTCTGCTGGTCTTGTCGATCAAGGTCAAATCTTTTGATGAGGGCACTGCACCCTCCAGCGGACTCAAACATGCGAAAGTTCTGAAGATCATTAATCATAACGTGGATAAGAGTGATGATTGTTGATTTCGCCACCTCCATATCCTCATGGCCAAGGTATTTGATGATAGACGCCATGTTGCGCTGACGATGAAATACCACTCTCAGCGCTGGATGAATCATAAGAAGACCCTGAAGTACGCGATTGGCTACCAAGACCTGCTCGGTATTCCACTCATCGTTTCGATAGACCTCGACTAAGGCGCTGGTCAAGTTGGTTCTGAAGTCATCTTGGAGATCGAGGAAGAGCTGGAGCTCGGGGGAGACGTAGCGGCTCACGTGAAGCTTTTCAATTGATGGCAAAAGTCTCGCAAGCAACTCATCTATCTTCGTTACCGTCGAAGCATCCTCGTCTAGCCCTTCGATAAGCTGAAGTATCTGGCTATCCATAACGGCTTGTTATGAGTCGCGAACTAGGTGGCATTGGTGGATACTATATGCAGGTATGTACTCAACGCCGTTGGAAAACTTGAATGACTTATGACACCAATTTGGCACCAATCATGGAGATAACGTGGCATCTGTGTACTATCAGAATACAAGCTGATTGTTGGATGATTTGCGAGTAAACTTTTGTCAAAACATTTAAGAATTCGACGGATAGACCACGGCATAGAGTTTGACCGAAAGAATATGTTCATTCAAGGGCAAGAGTGCAAGGTCCTTTATGACCGAAAGTCGGAAGCGGTCTGAAAGAAGCGTTCGGGATGGTTGTAGAATTTTTTGAATCAGTTTCCGTTGGATTCAGCGCATTATTTCAATACAGTGCATCAAATACATGGCGAAAGTTGTTGATTTATCAAGACAAACTTGATAATACTTGACCATAAATCTTATCTTGATTGTGAAAGGCCAATGTATTTTTCACATCTCTTTCAGATACCGTTTGTGAGTGAAAACGTTACTGAAACTTGTTGGCTAACGCCACAATCAGTCAACCATCATCAGCTTTTAATCACATAGGCACTCCGATGCTCACAAAAACTCTCTTAAATACGATGCAACTGTACCTCTAATTTTCAGAGGCCTCTCCAAGAGTTTACAGACTCTTTTCGTTCTCACAACTTGAGTTCACCTTCGATATGCATCATAAAATGCAAACAAAAATTCAAATCCTCGATCATCGTTAATATTAGCATAATACAAATGGATCTTTCAACTTCTATTCTCGACTTTTCCCACTGGAGTTGGAGAATAGCAGATTGAATGAGTTCTCCGAGAGACTTTCTCAAATGTATGCAATGAAAAAAAAGGGAGACTAACCGAGTTTAATACCCTTATATTATTTTAGGACTTAAGAAACTTTTCAAGTCTTCAGGTTGACAATAAAACCATCGAATCAGGATTTGATTTAGTAGCATTGTATGAATAGAGCCTCACTGAACCTTGAGAAATCGAATTAATATGGACATAATCGGCTGTTAATTTTGATACTATAATTGACGTTTCGGTTTTACATACCTCCTACTCAACGGTCTCAATTGTTACCGGTGTATGTCTGGTGTAAACGCACTACTCTCCCCTCAAGCTTCATATTTCTTTTTTTTCATCCTGGGAATCCGTAAAACCACCGGTCCAAAAATTGAAATATTTGTTTTACATTTTTAGAAATGGTGTCTTGAATCATTACGGGCCCAAATCATTACATTCATGAGCTTGATGGCTGGCAGGATCGATCCCTCTCCGCCTATGACGCATGCAACCACATGCATAAGCCAACAACAGCTTTCGGCGATAAGCTTCACGCGTCGTTTAACGATCATGCCCCACACTTTCCCAATCGAAATGTGTCTAATTCCACAGTTGTAAACTCCGTATCAAATAGCCTCAAGACAATGACGGAAGCTTGGGGGAACAATGCCCATACCTTATTTCTCCACAATTTAGAGCTGCTGTACCCGTTTGTGCGGTCACAATGCCAAAACACCGCGTGACTTGTGTGGAATATCCCTTACAGCCAACTTTCACAAACCCACAATGTGAGGCCACCTGAAGAGATCAAATTGCTCAAATTTCACATTAGAGGTTGTTTATTCTGTATAGTTATACTTGCTCAATTTCCCTGTAAAGAAACGGGAGCAGCAACTGTGCTATCGTCGTAGAAACCCTAAGCATACCAAAACGGTTGCTCAATCTTTTTCGGGATTTAGGGCTATAGCGCAAATTTCCGTGAGACCTCGCTCCTTCCCTTGTAACTTGCACAATAGCCCCATTGGGAAGGCTCTGCGTCTAACGCCGAACGAGCACTAACCTAAAAAAATATATGGCAAGCACCAGCAGGACGCACGGTGCACCATGTATCTAGAGTAACTCACAGAAATATCAAACGATGCTGTTCGATATATCAGTATATTTTCCAGATAGCGTTAAAAAGGCCCACGAGATGTAGACATCTCTGATATTCATCGGCCCAGCTCCTAACACATAGGCAATGTCTTCGGCTTTAACGCAGGGGCCCACTACCCCTCTCCCCCGTCGGCGTAAAGCCGCACAGTTCCAGGAAACTCCCAACAGCCTTTGACTACACAGAGGCGGAGTTCCCGCCCCCGCGGGGTGAGGCACCCGTGACCCCGGATTTTTGATCTGCGGTTGCTTTCTTTTCTTCAAGTCAAGAGCTTCCCTGTCACCTGCCATACGAGCTCGGCGATTACGACGTCGACGCTGAGTGTCTGGTTTGATGGATGATACCTCACCATACTGACTTATAGAGCTTCTATTTCTACAGAGTAGCTATTAACGCCGGTGTGGATGTCCCCCCACTCTCAACAATCGCCCAATTTCCCCGTATATATGTATGTGTCAGTGGCTGCATAACCCGCCTTACCCCGGCCAAAAATGATGGACTTTAGGCAGCAGCATTGATTGAAACAACACCCGCCCCACCCTGCAAACCTATATAAACCTCTGCCGATTTCCCTCTGCCAGGAAAATAAAAAACAAATTCAGTTTCACTAGATGTCTCTGTCTTCGGAGTCCATCATCAAGGAGACAACCGGCACTTACTCTCTCGACCAGCCGTGTTCGCGGGTCGAGGTGTGCGGTGAATCCGGAGAGTTTGTCATTTTGGGGGGCAGAAAGTACCACCGTGAAGATTTGACCCGGGCGTTTGCCGGTACGTTCCAAGTTGAACGGTACCTGACTGGTCCCACTCATAGCTTTGCCAACCCGGCTCCGGTGGGTCTTGCTGGTTTCGGCTTGACCACGGTTGTGTTAGGGCTTTTCATTGCCAATGCTAAGCACATTCACCAACCCCAATTGATCGTGGGGTGCTGCATGTTTGCTGGTGGGGTGCTTTTGTTTACGTCAGGTACGTGGGAGTTGGTGATGGGTAACACTTTTGGTGGCACCGCCTTTGTGTCGTACGGCACCTTTTGGTTCTCGTTTGGGGCGATTACCATTCCAGGCTTCGGCATCGCTGAGGCCTATGGCGAAGACGCCGATCAGCTTAACCAAGCCATCGGCCATTGGCTTCTTGGTTGGGTGATGTTTACTTTGATTTGCTGGGCATTTACTCTCAAGGCAACCTGGGCATTCTTTATCACGTTCACCTTTTTGGAAGCAACATTTGTGGTGTTGATGGCAGGTTACTACAGTGGTCTGGCTAACGTGATGAAGGGTGGCGGGATTTTGGCGGTGATCACCGGGTTCATGGGATGGTTCTGTGGCTACGCAGGTATTGCCAACCGCTCGAACACTTACTCTTTCTTCATTCCTCCTTCGTTGCCGATGCCTTTGATTGGCAAGAAAAGCTAGGGGCTGGACCCATTCGACCTAATTTATATTTTATTTTAGTTTTTTTATACGATAGTTTTCAATACAGGGCACAATGCATAAGACGTTCACGTCGCCCAAACGTTATTTCCCCTTCGGTACCACATGTATGGTGGCTATAAAAGGTGTGGCTGGCACGTGCCTTAGCGCCCGTAAATGTCACTAGGACTTTTATGCCTCAATAATAAGTGAGACGTATACTTGTACACGGCTGAGCGGTTGACCACTTTGTTTCGAGCTATGCTACTATTGCACCAGCACAGCTGGGTACCATTCTGTACAGGCCTGTGATGCTGTCGATCGGAGTTCCGTAGCGAACATGAGCTTTGGCTTCGTTCAAATATGGTGGTGTGGACATGCTTCAATGTATTCTCTGGAATTTTATGTGCGTGACGAACCCCTTTTCGCTATTAACCTAAGCGCGCAATTTTTTTCGCAGCTGGATGATGTCCCCTGACGAACACCTTGACGTCAACTTGTGTCGACCTCAACCGCGGAAAATACGATAACGCGTTCTGATTGGTTCCATGGTGACTTCAACACACCATACCGCTTACTGATCAGGTAGTCATCCGTATTCGTTGTAATCGAAATAGCGCCTCCTACAACTACGTCATCCGCGGAAGGGCGGATGACGTGTGTCGGTAATATTAACCTCGAACCTTAAATTCCTCATTGCTACGAGAGTTTCTTGTCAAACTCGATCATTCAACTTAGACAAAAGTTCAGGTTCCATCATTTGACCTGCTTGTCGATCGAGGCGGTGGAAACACAGGTCTCAAGATGATCAGCCAACAATACCGATGCCAGCTAGATCGCGCCGACATCGTGTCTTTGTTGACATGCATGTGTTTTATTACCGACTTTGTGTCACCAAAATGCGATATTTCAATAACTCCGTGGTGACGTAATCGGGGTCAGCTAATAGAAGAACGTCGAAGTTATGGATTCCAACAGTCCGCCTGAGCTGTCAAAGCATACGGGGCAATCTCACAAAGATTATTCCAAGGCACTGCCAAGGCACTAGCGTTGTGAGTTCCCCCTGGGGTGCATCACAAATGTCTTCACATCCATGTCGGCAGACATTAATTTTGTGGTTGCTTTACCGACGATGCTGACGCAAGGTCACAACTCCGCGATTGATTATGCTCACTCCCCACCTGACGTGGCTTCCATACATGGAAATTACGTTAAGCGTAGATTGTTCTAACAACGCAAAAGGAGCATAGCTATTTTTAAACCATGTCTTGGAGTTCGTCAACTTTCCAGGACCGTCCCGTGAGATTCGCCACTTTTTGAACTTGATGATGAGACTGCTCAGTCTAGAACAATGGCTGAGCAGTGTCGAAAAAGTCGGCGTTGATGTCTTACAATTGTCTGAATTTCAACCATAAAGCGTAGTAGACGTCGGGGAAATGCGGTGTTCCCCGCAAGGCGATGCATACGTTGTCAGAGACATACCCGACTTTGTGTCACAAATTTATCACATAAGTTGCGCACCATTATTGTTTGCGGCATTAAAATTTCAAAGCCTCTTCAGCTTCGACCGTAATTCGGTGAAAGTCATAGAATCTAGCTTTCACTGATAATTGCCGGTCAGAATATAAATTTATGCATTCATCCACGCACTAAACCACTCAGTAGTGGTGTTAAATTTTTTAACACTGCTACTGAGTACCTGAACATGCTAGCCGTGTTTGGGGGGTGGATATTGCAAAATATTCACCTTTATTCGGTTCTCCTCGGTTTGCAGACAGAGGCTTTTCAATTCCAACAACTTTGACTTCAACTTTTATTTGCTTTTATTTTATTTTATTTAGTTATATTTTTTTTTGTAGACAACAATTGACAAACACTATATGTGAATAAAGGATCGATAAGAATCATTGTAGACTTGCCTTAATGGCATATAGGCGTCATAGCTTGTGGGATAGGATGAGAAAGTATTACAAAATGGTCATTGGCGTTGCGGTATCGATATAGAAAACTAACATTTCAGAATTGGTGAAGTTACGCCCTTGACAAGAGCCGATGTCAGCAACCGTTGCCAAGAATGCTATAGTCTCAGGCACATTCTTCCTTTTTTTTCTTTTTGAACAAATTTAAATCATATGACACTTGGTACAATCCTTGTCGACTATCCCATACATCATCTATGGTACTCCTCAAAGTGGGCAACGATCGCTTTTTTTTTTTTTTTTCTTAACTAGTGTTTATTAGACGTAACTGTAAAACTTATATAGACGCCTTAGAGATAACTCAAGTGTACCATATTTCGAAAACATCAGCTTACATCCAATGGTATGAGGGGGCAAACAGATGCACACCCTCTACACTCAGAGGTGTAATGAGAAATTTGGCAAGTAGTTATTCAGCAAAAACAGGTTACTTTCGTCCACTCCCACAGGAAGGTGCTGGTGTGATCTGCCAATTTTTACATATAAAATGTATGACACCACCGAAAATCTTGACTATTATGGTACAAAAAATGCACTCAAACTGAAATTCAACAAGATATCTGGGAGTATTAGATGACTCGATGCGTATTCCATTATGGTGGTCCATGCATGCGCTAGATTGAATTCTTTTGCGCATAAAATGGCTTATTCACCTACGATCGTTTAAGGAGATCACGTGTTCAGTGGAAAATCGCCTTTATGGCCAAGTGGTAAGGCACCTCACTAGTAATGAGGAGATCGTCAGTTCGAATCTGGCTGAAGGCATGTATTTTTGTATTTTAGTTCAATCTGTCTATTCTGTAACATAGAGCGATATTGGTTGGCTCGTCTCAGTTTACTTTTTGTCGATTGCGTCACTCGCTATTTAATTTTTACGAACTATTACGCGTATTTGTGAAACTTTTGAAAAAAATGCAAGATTATGAATGTAAAACGTCCACAATTCATTCGTCGGCGGGCATGATTTTAGTGTTAGGTAGAGCTGGAGCGAGGCTCTGTCGTTGTGCCAAAACCACAACTCTCGATTATTGACTAACACACAAAATATTTTGCCCGTAAGCAAAATTTACCCTTAGCAACAAAAAGAGACCATGAAGGCGGTCATTTTTCCCTGCCAAACGCTTGTAACATAGAGACTGATGAAGTATAGACTTGTAAAAAGGTAAGCTGCATCAAAGGGGAATCGAACCCCTGGCTCCACCTTGGGAAAGTGAAATGTTACCACTACACCATTGATGCTGATTTCTAGTTTGGGAAAAAGACACCATATCAGAAGTACAGGAGATGAAGGGATATTTTTCAACTTGAACCAGCCGTGTGAATTAAAAAGCTCGAGCATTTTTAAGAAGGGTTTCTATTATTACATAAACTGACAACGACGTTTCACCCCTCTGACATCTGCTTGAGGTAATTCTACTACTTGAACCCCTTCTTCAGCATCGATGGGTACTGTTATCATGTGGGAAACATCAGCACTGCTGCAGGTATCATAATCGGTATCACTGTTATCGGTATCATCACTTAGCTTTGTTAACACGATAGGATTGTCAACATTGGCGAGAAGCTTCCTTGGCAATTCCGCGGACGACTCTTCCTTAGAAGTTTCCTCATTCAATTGTTCAGAAGACTGTTCATGCTCACTTTCATCAGTTTTGTCGTCACCAACCAGATCAACAGTAGTCTCCAAGTAGACATCGACGATGTCCAGTTCAGTTACTTCAGTCTGACTCATTCTTGGCTGTTCAGTACAATCACTGAGGGTGCCCAGCTCCGTTGTTGATTCTTTCTTTGATTTCTTTCTGTTGCCCCCATTGTTTTCTTGCACATTAGATTCAGTTGGGGATAACAGATGTTTAATTGCTACTCTTTCCAGATTTCTGATAGGACGTCGAGTACACGGCTTTGAAGACTTTTCGGCTTTGTCTTTGTCGTCTTCAGAAACAGTCCCAACTTCTTTAACAAGCGTATCCGTTACCTCGACTACCTCTGCCTCTTCCTCTTCCTCTTCTTCGTCTTCGTCATGATACTCAAAATCAGATTTTGCCATGCTGACATCGTAGTCTTCGGAGTCGAGAACCTCGCTAGGCACAGGCGAGTTTGGCGTGTCAGTGGTAGTCTTCTGAATGGCTACCATAATGGTGGTAATTGATAGATATCGACATCACAGTTTCAAGTCACATATATGGTGGTGGACCGCGTCTGTTTCAGAGTATGTGCCACACGCCTTCCCAAACACCCACCAACAAATTCAGCAAACACGTGTTACCAACGATATATTTGGCGTCATATGAAACTCTCAACCAAGGTAAATGTCCAGTTATCTTATTCAACCCATCTCATAAACATCAATCTCTGACGCGACCACCTGCCGCGTATCTCCAAATAGACGATCCATGCAACAACGTCCCTGCGGATAAAATCCCCACGCCCATTTCTTTGTCAGCCCACAGATTTTATGAGTGGAGAAGCATTCTTGATGTGCTACGCGGTCTACCGTTAAGCCACGATCCCAGAAAATTAGTGGTGTTAGCCGAGAATAGCATCGATCAAGTGCTTCGTGTGAGGATGAAAACAAACGCCCTCCGAGGGAATCTACCGATAACAAAAGGACTGGTATGAAGTGATAAGACAATGGCTCTGTTAACTGATCAATTGACTACTGTTCAATCCTGTCGGCAACGTGCTTGGATCACGCGATGTGGTCGTAATTTAGGCGATTGTGGAGACGACAGACGCGAAGTTAACAATAGGCGATCGTCAACGAACAAGGAGATGAGATCCATATAAAGATGCGACCACGCCCAGGGATCCAGCTCCATTGTCATGGATATTCCCCGCTACACCCAGGTGCTCTTAGAGGCCACCGAGGCGGACTACTCGCTGGAGCGGTACCTTGAGGACGACCTCGCCACCAACTTCCCTCGGGTGCCCGAGGTGGTGTGCCACTTGAAGCTTCTCCGGGCGTTTGCTGTGTACAAGGAGCGTATTTTAGAAGGGGAAACCGGCGACGATGCCACGAAGAAATGGCAGGTGTTTATCACTGTTGCCGTGAGACGATTCATCATCTGGATCTCCGGTTTGAAAAGTTATCTTAAACCGGAAAACATCATGGCCCGCCAGTGCAAAAAGCAGGTGAAGAAACGGGAAAAAGCCGATGCCAGCCCCAATGTCGACTTGGCCAGATCCCACCTGAGAACCAAGCCTGTCTCGGAAACCCCTGAGGCTGCCAGTATTCCAGAAATCATATCCGAGCACCGTCTATTCACCGTGGGCCTGACGAAGCATATCCCCTTTATCAATGCGTTTGGTGACCACTTGCCTCCTCTTGACGTGGCAATGGTATGGCACGCGTTCTTGCTCACTCCGAGACTGTACTACGACACGTTCATGCACCACAGCTTCTTGTTCTTTGCGAACTACCCGTTCCCGTTGCTTGCACTTACCCAGAGAATCTCTGACACCGACTTTGCGTACCGTCCTGAGGAATATTATGTTGAGCGGTTTCAAGACATATTGGAGCGGGTGGGGTATATTCGGGAACCGTACTCAATTGACGAGTTTAGTGTTGATGTTGTCCACTTTGACGTGTTCTGTCCTCAATGCCACATGAAGATCGTCAATCAGGTGCCTGCCACCACCAAAAGCGGTATTGGCTATACCGACCCGGGGTTTGCCGTCACCGCGATGCCGTGTCAGTGTTCGTTCTCGTTGGATTTGAACCATGAAGAAATTCGTAAACGCCAATTGCACGCTGATGCGGTGAGCAAACTGACTCTTCCAGGAGTGTTTAAATACTTCTCCAAAGTGTTGACCCTGCTGCTCCCCAGCGCTATTGAACCAATGCAATGGGACGCCAAGTTGAAGCAAATGATTACCGGCCAGCTCACGCCGAAGGTGCTGAAGCTCGACTTTATCAAAATGTTGCGCCACATCCAATCAGAAGTTAACCATCGTCAGTTGACTAAAGTGTTGAAGTTGTACCCAATGATGAACTTGATTTCCGCTACTGTCCCTGGAGACGTGGTGGTGTGGGAAGACCTTGTCGGTGCCATCTTTCGACACGAACGGTTCATGGACACAGTCAATGGCCTCGACTTGCTTTGTGCCGACGACATCGCCGAGTTCGCTGCGGAGCTGATCTCTCGGTACAAGCGTTTCTTCCACCTTGCCGTCCACGCTGATGGCGGAACGTTACTTGTACCGACGTTGGACATTGATCTTGTGTGGCACACCCACCAGCTCTCCCATTACTACTACGTGAGAGACTGTTTGCGCCTGGGGAGACGGGTGGTGGTGGACCACGACGATAAAGTCGACCAAGGACGTCTCGACACCCAGTACGGCCACACCGCCCGCGTCTACTTCAACCAGTTTAAGGAGGAGTACCTGGAGTGTCGGTGTAACTATTGCACCCACAAGAGATCTCGAGCTCCTGCGAGTAAGTTGAGACAGATCTTCCGCTCCCACACTCATCAAAAGCCACCAAAGATTAAGGTACCAGGAACGGAGAAGATCAAGGGACACCGTAAGCAGAACCTGCTGCTGTCGCTCCGGCTGGTACTGTCTCAGCAAACATCGCTGCTGCAACCGTCGCTGCAACCGTCGCTGCAACCGTCGCTGCAACCGTCGCTGCTGCAACCACTGCTGAAGTCGCTGTTGAAGTCGCTGCTGCTGCCTCGCCAGTCGCTGCTGCTGACGCCGACGCCCCCTGCTTCAGAAGCAGCTACCGCTACCCACGTATCGTTCCACAACGCCATTGAGTTACCGCTGGCAGCAGCCCAACGCCATTTGAAGAGTATCGAGCAGAAGCTTGGTGATGATGTCCCCTGGCACCACGAAGAGGAAACGACGCCATTTGTCGTGTCGCCCACCAAACCAGTTAAAGCTCGGTGTGCGCAGTTGTTTGGTCCAGGTCTCTGTGTCACCACGATCGACATCTTGGACGAGCCCCAGCCGCCAAAACCAGGTTGGCGCTGGCGCCCCACCACCGACAATTAGGAAGTATGAGAGAAAGGTACTTGTGCTACTTGCTAGGGGAAGTGATTATCGTCTATCGTTAATGCAAAGAAAGATTAAAAAAGGTAGAGCCTCGTCGAGGCCGTAAAACTCCAAGTAAAAAGGCGGTAACTCCAAGAGTAGGTAGATCGTCTAGGGCAACCCCTTGGCAGCGCGGTCCCAGCGCTCTTCGGCGACCCAGCCGGCGTTGATCACGGTGACGACGTCGCCAAGATTGAGCCCTTGTTTTAACGGGCGCCCCTTATCGACGAGCTGGGTATAGATCTTCACGTACTGCTCTTTCGGTGCCGGCGCTAGCGCTGGCGCCGCCACGCGGCGAGCCGCTGCTGGCAGGGGGTCGAGCCACTTGGCGCGGCGGTAGTGCCAGAGCTTGGTGCCGAGCTGGGAGTCGTCGACGGTGCCGTCGGACAGCGCCAGGTCCTTGAGGTAGTCGGCGCGCATCTTGCACACGTCGACGTCGCGGAACAGGTTGACTTCGGTGGCCAGCCCCGTGTCGGGCAGCGGTTGCGGCTGGGGCGATGGCGCCATCAGCAGCGCGATCTTGTCCAACAGCTTATACTGGCGGTACTTCTCCAAAAACGCCTCGTCGGTGGCGGTGTTGCCTCGCTGGGGGCGCATCAACCTCAGAAGCAGCTCGTCGCGCTCGCTGTCGTCGAAGAGCTCGTCGATGGCCAGCTCGTCCAGCAGGTCGTCGTGAGCGGCGGCGCGGACCCGGTCGAAAAACTGGCTCCACTCGGCGGCGACCCGGCGAAGAAACAGCGGCTTTTTGCTCACGGCGCGGCTGGCGCTGCTGCTCTTGGGAGAGGACATCGGGCGCCTGGAAGCTCGGGGCGACGGGCTAGGGGATGGTTAAAGGGCAAGTGGCCGGAGGCGGGCGAGTCGCTGCGAGAACTCACAACCCGAGGTGACGCTGATTATCTGCGCCGGTGTTCCCATGTCAAGTGGTGGGTGCGCCTAGCCTTGTGTGCACGCCCTGCCGCAAAAAGAGCATCGTCCTGCAGGCGGCGGCGACACCGACACCTCTAAGGTGGGGCAACACTGCCCTCTGTTGCTAGTGGTAGCGACGCCCCGACAGCGGTGACTGGGTAGCAGCCTCCAACAGCCAAAGCCGAGGCTTTTTCCTAGACAAAGAAACGCCACCCCGATCTACCTAAAACTATACGAGACTTTTTTATTCTTGTTTAGACGATGACACTAGCAATTTCTCACTATTTACTGTAAGTTTCTGTTTACTAATTCCAGGCGCTTTTTGTTTGCTCGCTTCGAGGGTTTAGTGGCTCGATGCGGAACAGTCACGCTGAGGGTTGCCTGCCTGAGGAAAGGCGTCCTTAAGCAATAGCCGCCAAGCAACCAAGGTCGTGCGAGGCCACCAAAGCAATACGATGAGTCCACCCCCAGTTACCCCCGTTAGTACCCCTGCTATTATCTCGACTGCCCTAAGAAGATATAGCCACTCTCTGAGGTATTAGTTTACCATTAGGTGTAATACGGAGAGTTACGTGGAGAAGTCTATATATTCATCTATAAGGGAAGGGAAGCGGGCTTAAGTAATCACGGCTGGTCCGGGTGGAACATCTATATTATGGACAAGTAAAGTGTACTTAGGTTTTTGCTTTTTCTTATTTACTTAACTGACACAAACCCCGCAACGCCACAAACGGCTGTTCTAGCCCTAAGGCTAAAAAGGATAGCAAGCGTACAAAGATGATCCGATCCGAAACCCTAGGGCTATTTTTACATTTGCCATCGTTAATTTGTGGCGAATGGAGTTTGTCTATTAAAGCTATCATAAGAATCGTAATCGTAAGTCACGCCACCACTGGGGGACTGTAAATCACGCCTTCTTCCACTGGGCGACAAATTGCTTGTGGAACTGGGCCCACTTGTCGATCCACTCGGTGCCCGGCGCCAAGAACGTCGTTCTGAGGTGGTAGGTGCCCTCGACCTGGCCAAACCCGTTACCGGGGACACAGCAGATCCCGGTGTTCTTCAACAACTCCAACGCGTAGACGTCGTCGACCTGCTTGTTCTTGCCGGCGGCTTCGTCAAACAACGCCGGGTAGTGTTCTTTAGTAAAGTTCAACTTGGGGAACAAGTACATCGCCCCTTCAGGCCGTTGCGACTCGACGTCCTCCATCTGCTTAAAGGCATCGTACAATCTGTCGGCGCGTTCCCGCAAGTCGGAGGCGATCTGGTCCGATTCTTGCTTATGAGTGTCGTACGACGGCAGCCCCGGCTTGGGGGGGTTCACCATCAATTCCACCAACGCCTGCCCCGACACCACCGAGCACAAGTTGATCGACGCCAATTTATAGATCACCGCTTCCACTTCGGGAGTGAAACCAACAAGTTCCATGTACCCACCACGCTGGCCACACTCACCGGAAACACCCTTCGAAGTCGAGTGCAACGACGCCAATTGCACGTTGTTGTAAAGCTCAGGGTGCTGTTCCTTCAATTGGCACAACACCTTCTTCACCGACACGAACTCGCCGTGGAACACGTTGCATTGGTACACTTCGTCGGCGATTAACACAAGCCCGTGTTCGGCAGCGATGTCAATGAGTTCAGCAATGTCGTCTTCCTTCAAGATAGCACCAGTGGGGTTACCGGGGTTGATGATGACCAACGCCTTCAAGTCGACGCCCTTCAGTTTGTTGTCAGCGATCACGGCTCTGATCTCAGCGGGGTCGGTACGCCAGTTCTTGGCTTCGTCAAGGTAGTAACCGACGGCGACGGCGTTACCCAAGGCAATGGTGGCGGTGTACAACGGGTACTGGGGGATGGGGATCAAGAACCCCAGCTTTTCGTTCTGGTTGAGCACCGTCAACAAGTAGGTGACGGCGGCCGAGGCCCCCCCGGTGAGGTAAATGTGTTCGGGGTCGGAGGGGAAGCCATCGCGCTCAGCAATCGCCTTGGCGATCAGTTCTCTGAACACGGGCGCCCCCTTGGAGTGGGAGTAGGCCCCCACCGAGCCCACCGCGTTCAAGAAAGTCTGCGCCCGGTCAATGACGTCAGCCGGGTAGACGTCGCGGGCTTTGGTGGCAAGGTCAGGGTACTGCAAAATCAGTAACACTTGGCGGTACCACGTCAACGGCTTCTGCTCAAGCTGTTGCGGGTTGCCGATGTTGGCGTTGACAATGTGGTCAAAGGGGAGCTTCTGGCCCTGCTTCAACTGCTTGGCCAAGTCGTCGGCCAAGGTGGCGATCTCACCCCGAACAGCGTACTGGGTCTCGACGGAGTACGGGTTGATGTCGGCCAACGTCAACGCCGGCGCCGGTTTGAACAGTTTGGTCATAGAGGAAAATCTGCGTAAGCTGGCCGAGATCATCTCCGGTATTTATGTCGTGATTCGGAGAAGAGGAGACGATTGAGAATTCTGGCGGCTGGGAACTTCCGAACCGTTTTCGCGCTGCCCCGGCCTGCCCCGAGAGGGCCCAGCGACGACGCGCGCCGCTTCCCCTCCACCAGAGTCAGAAATTTAGGTAAATCCCCCCTCTAAGGTCACGGACACCGTCTCCAATTCCTTATTTCAATTACAATTGCTCGTGTAGATGTAAGACAGCACGGCTACCACCCAGTGGGCCCACACCAGCAGGGTGTACGGCGTGATTTTACCCCGGAGTTTTTTTCTGTTGGACTTTAATGTCCTTCGACGATGTAGAAGCAAGAAAAAAAAAGTGCCTTTGTCAAGGTAACGTAGAGCACACGGTTAGTGACGGTTGCGAGCGGTGCTGGCCGCTACTCTCTTTCTTTTATGCGGCTTTGCACACTAGGGGGGAAGATGAAATGACGATACCCCGCAATCCCAAAACCTTCTGGGTTTTTGCGGCATCGGTTTGCGAGTCAGGCGATTGCCGAACTAGTGTGAGTAGAGATCAACCTCAGTTTCCCCAAACACGGCATTTACCTTTGCAGGTGTGCGTCCGAGGTCCGAACGCACCTCGAGCTGCTTGTCTAGACATAACTCCGTGGCTACTTGCCAGGTATAGCGCGGGTACCCGGAACCTCGACGCCATGGTGAGGGAAAAGGTGGGGGAGAGAGCTAAAGGTCGTGCCACCGCAAGCGCGCCATCAAATCACCACAAGTTCGAATCCGCATAACAGCGATTATTCGAGTTTAAAAAAGAAAACCTATAATTTTTAATCTTCATGACAACAATCCTGTCGACGTTAAACACGACTCTGATCATGACTCAACTCGTTCTAATATCGTCTCTTGTAATCATCGATTCCGTGTGTCTCATGAGTTTTTTTGTGCTCGCTGTCTCCTGCACACGTCCAGGCTTACCCACCATCTTTTTTTCAACCACCGCTCATTGGCCGTCAGGTTTGAACCTTTACCAAACATGCCCAAGTTCAGATTCTCCTTCCAGCCCCTTGGTGGCTTCTTCTCGGCGAAGGTGCCCAAGTTCAACGTGCAACTTGAACGGGACATTCGCAGCAAGCTCGACCTGTTGCCCTCGGTGACGAGAATCTACACCCACCCCGACGGCATGCCTCGTGTGCCCACCGACGAGGAGTTCAAGACCATCGCCGAATTGCAAAACATGTACTACCAAAGAAACCACTCCGAATGGAACTTCATCCTCCCGGGGATCCCCAAGGACCAGTTGCAGTTGTTCAAGGACAACTCGCAAGACCTCGCCAACTTCCAATTTGTCTCGCAAGATGCCGGTAAGATCGTCGACAAGATCCCTTACAAGGACGACCAGACCGGGGAATTGAAGTGGAAAGTGGTCAGAGAAACCCCCAAGGCCGAAGGCTGGGAATTCCCTTACTTCTACCTCGTGTTGCCCGTGTTTGCCTACGTGTTGTACTCGAAGTACACCGCACAAATGCAACGCAGACAGACGGACGGTCCCGAATGGGCGGAGAAGGAATTGCGTTTGCGTGCCATGGAAGACTACTTCCACGGCGACACTGAAAAGGCCAAGGAGTTCTTGTCGAACGAAGGCAAGTCCCAACGCGAGATCCAAGACAGAGACGACCTTGTCATTGCCAGAATCCTTGCCGGTGATTACGACAAGTTGGGTCAATTGAAGAAGAAGGAAAACTTAGCATAATTCACGTAGAATCGTAATAAATAGAAACGAGGAAATAACATGGGAAAATGTAGGCTATAATGGAGGCGGAAGGCCAACGGTATTTTGTTTTAACTAAGCTTGGTTTCAGTGACGCCAAGGATCATCTCGAAACACGCGTATGGCGCCACGTTTGATCCAACTATTTATAATTACTTCAATCACCGCTTTAGCATAATTTACTGCATCGATATCAATCAAGACTAATGAACCCCCTTGGTATAAACCAAACTTGAAAAATGATAATGATTTCATTTGACGTTGAAGTCATGTTATTCCCTACTCGATTCCCTGAGGTTCTTCCCCTCCGGTTTCGGCGCGTTCCAGAAGTGTCCACGTGAAATGAGTCACGGCGCACCCCGGGTTATAAGGCTGAAAAATTGAGTCGCCCGGTGCTTTTAAACTTTGTCAATTAATCCTCCTACCATGGTCAAAGCAGGTGTTTTGGGTGCCACGGGCTCCGTGGGCCAGCGTTTCATCTTGTTGCTCTCGCAACACCCCACCTTCGAGCTCCACGCCTTAGGGGCGTCGCCTCGTTCCGCCGGTAAGAAGTACGCCGATGCCGTCGTCTGGAAACAAACCGAATTGTTGCCCGAACTGGCCAAGGATATCTTGGTGCAAGAGTGTAAGCCTGAAGGCGCTCTCGCCGAGTGTGACGTCGTGTTCTCCGGTTTGGACGCCGATGTCGCCGGCGACGTGGAAACCGCGTTCAAGAACGCCGGCAAGGCGGTGATCTCCAACGCTAAGAACTACCGTCGGGAAAAGGATGTTCCCTTGATTGTGCCCATCTGCAACCCCGAACACATGGAAGTGGTTGAGGCTAAGCTTAGAGCCGCTAAGGAAAAAGGTGAACAAAAGCCCGGTTACATCATCTGCATCTCCAACTGTCTGACGGCGGGTCTTGTGGCTCCGCTTAAGCCCTTGGTGGAAAAGTTTGGTCCCATCGACTTGTTGACCACCACCACTTTGCAAGCCATCTCCGGTGCTGGTTTCTCCCCCGGTGTCCTGGGCATTGACGTGTTGGACAACATCGTCCCTTACATCTCTGGTGAAGAAGAAAAGATCGAATGGGAAACAAGAAAGATCTTGGGTAACATCTCTGACGATGGTACCGAGTTCGCCCCCTTGAGCGAAGACGAAATCAGAGTGCTGGCTCAATGCAACCGGATTGCGGTGCTGGACGGCCACACTGAGTGCATTCTGTTGCGGTTCAAGCAACAACCCCCTCCCTCGTTGGAAGAAGTCAAGCAGTGCATGAGAGACTACCAGTGTGATGCTGCTAAATTGGGGTGCCCTTCGGCTCCTAAGAACACCATCCACGTGTTGGAAGAAGTCGACCGTCCCCAACCCCGTTTGGACCGTAACCGTGACGCTGGTTACGCCGTGTCTGTCGGTCGTGTCCGTCCCGACCCCGTGTTGGACTACAAGATGGTGGTGTTGTCCCACAACACCGTCATCGGTGCTGCTGGTGCCGGGGTGCTCATCGCCGAAATCTTGCACGCCAAGAACCTTTTGTAAACGAATCTCGTATATATCTCTGTTAATTACTTGTACATGAAATCATTTTATGTAGTGGTGGTGGTGGTGTGTACTTACGCCACCCGCTCCGCTCCCAGGAGCTTCACCGCCGCCCCGTACTTTTGCAATTTGGTCAACAACCCGTCACCTTGCTTGATTAATTGGGCGTATTGATGGTTTTTCAGGTCGGGACGGTTAGTCTCAATGATACCGTTGACTTTGTCAATGGTGCAATTGAGCTTCTTGTTGGGGATGAACCGGCACAAGTCTTGGTCCAAGAATTCTTCAGAAACATTGAAGTTCAGCGCCATCGATTTAAGCGACAACAGCTTGTACAGTTCCAATAACTGTTTGTAGGCCTTACAACGTAACTCTCTCAAAAGGAAGTTAGCGTGTTGATGGAGGTACTTGTTGGGGAGCAAGAACTGGTCGTACACCCGAGTGATGTCGGAGAAAAAGTACTTGTACTGGCAAAGGTATAAGTTGGTGGTCAAGTCTACCAACAGTTGCAACATGTCGGGCAGCTGCGAGTAGATGGAAAGAATTTCCGGCAGGTCGATGATCTTTTGCTTTAAGTCGACACGGTCAAGCACAAGCACCCCGCAGATGGTGGCGTATTGCGCCACTTGTTCGTAGGAGCAGATTTCCGTCAGCGTAAATGTAGCCAACGAGTCGATAAGGAGGGTTGCCGCCTCGCTGAACTGGCGCGTGGCCATAAGGTAGATCCCGTTGTAAGTCTTAAACCGGTTACGACGTTCCCAGTCACCACCCTTGTCGATGAGCACCTTGACTTGGTCCAAGTACTTTTGCACCAGGCGGTAGTCGTTGAAGAAGAATTCGAGGCGCACAACCAGCAACAAGATGTCGATCTTCTTCCCCAGGTCCTGGCCCATGTCGATGGCCTTTTTGTATGTTTCCAACGCCTTCTCCCGGGCCAAAATCTCGGTGTAGTAGTCGCCCAACTTGATGAGGGTGCCGAACACGTCGATCTCAGTTTCGTCTTGTTCCTCAGCATCCTTAAGCTGTTGTTCGAGTTCAGAGATCTTCTCGTCGTTCTTCACTTCCATCTGTCTCAATTCGTCATGGGATAACGTCGGCACCTTGTATTTATCGACGAGGTAGTGGTAGTAAGGAGTCAAGTTTTGTTCTTTGCATTGAGCCACAAGCTCTTTGGCCAACTCAGCATTTTTGCTGGTGTCGTTCGAGGTGGCAAGAAGGAACTCCTTCTCCAGAAGCGTGTAGTCGGGGATACGGGGCAAGTCGTCGCTCATGTCGCCACCAGGATTGAGATCGCAGTGGCAAGCGCGCGAATGTGGTTTATGGTGCGGCGGGGCGAAGACCAAAGAAGCTGAGAGAGAAGACACTTAGTATGAAAGAGTTTTGAAAAATGATACTAGGAGAAGGTTTTGTTTGACTCAATCTAAGTGATGAAAAAAATTGGGATTTCAAATCATTGTCGATAAATAATATAAATAAATAAAGCCAGTAGTCGACGATACCAGATCGTCAGTGGCGGTGGATAATTGTCATTTCAAATGTGAGTTCAAATGTGGATTCAGACGAGTGCCTTCAACATCACGAACCCCAAGGTAATGAAGATTACCCGTTCAAAGCGGCGAGTCAACATGAGGAAAAGAACCCATTTCCCCAGCAATTCCCTGGGGACGTCGTGGGTCAACGGTAACGATAAGTCGTCCATGGCCAGTAACGGTATATAATGAGGATTAGTTTAGTGGCGTTGGCTTGTATATATGGCCCGTTATCGCAAAAGCAATAAGGCGTCCGTTTAACCTAGGTTATCGCCGGTCGCTACTTTCAACCCCGATCACGGAAATACGAGACCTTCAACTTAGAATGAGAATTAATTAACGAATGAAAGAGACCACTATAGAATATACAAAGCAGTAGAAATTGAGAATGATAAAATCGGTATCGTCTGAGTGGTCGTTGCCCTTTAATTCGGTCTGACTATGGAAGCAACGGTAGAGATACTCCGTTATTAAAGGTCTCGGACATGCGGATCGTGGGTGAGGGCAGATGCTACGGTATAAGTAACCTCGGCTTCTAAGAGAAGTAACGTGAGCAAAGGCACGTGAACGCCACTGAGCTCCGTTCCACTGTGGCAGGGCTAGAACTGACGTGGTGCCATGTGACGTGCGATTTTTAACTCGCAGGGTTAGCTATTGACAGTTACGTACGTAGGCCATAATTATTCCTAAAACAGATTAATACCCAATATGTCAAATTCGGGTAAATTGTCAATGTCAATAGCGTTAATCAATATTGACAGCATCAACACAAAACGCCACCTACGTCCAGACACTACAGCCTAGACCACCGATATTATATATGCCGGTAATTAACTATCGAGGTGTCAACAAGCCCTTTACATGTGTACTTTCCCACAGTGTTGTTCATTTTCACTTCACAACAAACAAGCGGTTGTTGTCCCACAACCTGTGCCAGTTGCCTGTCAGAAAAAACCCCGTCGATCGGGACCTACCCCTAAACGTCTTTTTCCCGAGCGGTCGCGCTGAACGCATAGATCCGCATTAGTGCATACCAAGCGACGATGGAAAACTAGGCAATCCAGTCGATCCACCCCAATTGCCCATCCCCAAGTTTGCCCTGCCATCATGACTGTCGACTACTCCGTGTACCTCGTCACCGACTCCACCATGATCCCGGAAGGGTGTACCTTTCTTGGACAGGTGGAGCAGGCGGTGGCCAATGGCGCCACCCTCGTCCAGCTCCGGGAGAAGCTGATGCTGACCCGCGACTTCATCGCCCAGGCAGAAAAAGTGCACGCCGTTTGCAAGGCCAAGGGAGTGCCGCTCATCATCAACGATCGGGTTGACGTTGCCTTAGCCATTGACGCTGAAGGTGTTCATGTGGGGCAAGACGATATGCCAGCGCCGTTAGTGCGCCGCCTCATTGGCAACGATAAAATTTTGGGGGTGACCTGTTCTACGGTGGAGGAGACGGAGCAAGTGGCGAAGGAGGCGGTGGCCGACTACGTAGGGTTAGGCACCGTGTACCCGACCAAGACCAAATCCGACGTCACTGACCCTCAGGGCACTGGCCCCTTGGGCATTCGCAAAATGCTCAAGGTGCTCCAGGAGCACAACCGAGACGGCGCTAAGCCGCCGATCCGCTCCGTTGCCATCGGCGGCATTAACCATTCTAACGCCGCACAGGTGATGTACCAATGCCGTGTGGGCGCTAACACCGATAATGAAGAAGCTATTGATGGGGTTGCGGTGGTGCTGTGTATCATGGCGCTGAAGGATGCTGGCAAAGCCACTCGCGAGCTCCAGCAATTGGTGACGGCGCCGGCGCCGTGGCTCGCCACCGCTTCTAACGAGGCTGAGACCTCTAATAACTACGTGGGAGCGGTGCGCGATAAGTCGCCGTTAGTACACCATTTAACCAATAACGTCGTCAAGAACTTTAGCGCCAATGTCACCCTTGCTGTGGGGGCGCTGCCGATCATGTCTGAGCTCAAGGGCGACTTCAGCGACCTTGCCGCCGCCCCCTATGCCGCCTGTGTCGTCAACATGGGCACCCCTGACCCCGACACTTTGGCCATGTTTGCCGCCGCCATTGGCGCTTACAACAATGCCCGCAAGCATGTTGTGTTCGACCCTGTGGGTTGTGGCGCCACTAGTGCTCGACTTGCGGCCGCCGCCAAAATCGTCAATAGTGGCGTGGTGTCGGTGATCAAGGGTAACCCCGGCGAGGTGTGGGCGTTGTCGACGTTGGGCGCCAACTACCAAGCCTTGTCAAAGACTGTAACCTCTAAAGGTGTTGATTTCGATGGCGCAATGTCCGATGACGATCGGCGTGAATTAGCGCTCACCGTCGCCCGCGAGTTCCACTGTATCTGTGTCGTCACCGGCGCCCACACCTGTATCGCCGACGCCGACCATGCGGTGATCGTGGACAAGGGGCACCCGTTGATGGGACAAGTGACGGGACTGGGGTGCCTGTTGGGCAGTGTTATCGGTGCCCACCTTGCTGTGGCCGACTTGACGGCGCCATCAGCGTTCGCCGCTGTTGTCAGTGCCATCGAACGCTACGGCGACGCAGGCACCGCCGCCGGCGCCGGCGCCCCGGGCCCGGGATCGTTTGTCCCCAGCTTCATTGACGAGTTGGCCCGCCAAAAATAGAAACTAATGACACACCCCATAGCAAGCGCCGTAGCATCCAAAAGTAATTCACGAGAGTAAAATCCAGGGGACCATCAGGTAGTTGCTAGAGATCAGACACTGCCTAAAGTCGGCGCCCCCAATTAACGGGCGCCCGCCGCCCCCGCAGTGTCCGACTGCGCCTAGTTGACGGACGTTAACTTTACTACTCCTTTTTCCGTGGTCAGCGCTCGTGAGCGCCGGTGACGCTAGTCCACAGATCACCTGTGCTGCCATGTGCAACCGCTGCCTCCGCCTCCACCGACCCACACCCCCCAAATGTCAGCGTCACCCCCTCGCTTTGAAGGGGGGGGCGTCGCGTGTAATTATCGCGCCTGCGTGCGTATGTTGGTGGCAGTATCGCCTATTGTAAGCGCGCAATCAGGGCTACGTAACCGCGCCGATATAGAGGATACGAGGGGAATCTAGCGCTAATGAGCGCTAATAATGGAAAACACCGCTTTGCTAGGGGGGAGGGGCATGCTGTGAGCTCTTTACTCACCTGTACGGGCTTTTGTGGCGTTTACGCCCGATATAAAGCCACCAAATCCGGTTTAATGACCAGCATTTTCCTGCCCCAGCCCAGAAAAGTAGTCTCCGATGAAGATCCCGATCTATCTCTTGGCAACGGCGATGGCCGCAACCATCCCCTCCGACGCATGGACGGGGTTGAAGCCGAAGGAACTGGCGCCCGCCGGCGCCGTCACCTCCTACAGCGGCTCGTTCGGTATCCAGATCGTGGTGGAGGCCACCAACATCACCGAGGCGCTGGCAACCACTGCCGCCGGCAAGTCGGCCGCCTCTAAGGTGGCGCTGGTGTCTGTGACTTCATCCGCTTCCAAGGCGAAGCGGGCTGACCCTGTGGCCCAGATCAACGACGGCCAGGTGCAAAACCCCACCGCCAAGCCCACTCAGCAGCCGCCGCTGACGTTGGCGGCCGTCAGCGTCGCCAAGCCCACTGCGCAAGCCGTGAGCCAGATCACCGATGGTCAAGTGCAACAGCCTACGGCCAAGCCCGCTACCGTGCAAGCTGCGACGCAGGCGCCTAAGCCTGCGGCTAACCCCGTGCAGCAGATCACTGACGGTCAAGTGCAACAACCCACGGCTAAGCCCACTCAACAACTCCCCACTCAAGCCGCTGCTCCCACCCTTGCCGCTGCTTCTAAGGCTCCTGCGGCTGCTCCTCAAGCGGCTCAACCTGTCCAACAAATCAATGACGGCCAGGTGCAAAACCCTACCGCTCACCCCGTCCAACAAATAAAAGATGGTCAAGTGCAGAACCCCACTGCCCACCCCGTCCAACAGATTAACGACGGTCAAGTGCAAAACCACCCCGCTACTGCTGCTGCTGTTCAGCAAATCAACGACGGTCAGGTGCAAAACCACCCTGCCACCGCCGCCGCTGTTGCTCACCCCACCGCTGCTGCTGTGCAACAAATTAACGATGGCCAAGTGCAAAACTCCCACGCGGCCGCCCCCACCGTCCACCCTACTGCTGCCGCCGTGTCGCAAATCCATGACGGTCAACCTCAAAACCCCACTGCGGCTGCGCCCGTGGTTCACCCCACTGCTGCTGCTGTCTCTCAAATTCACGATGGTCAACCCCAAAACGCTCACGCCTCGGCTTCTGGCCTTGGCCTGATCCTTGGCGGTATTGGCGCTGGTGAATCTCCTGAACCCGCGTTGGCTGAGGGTAACAGCACCACCACTGGCCTCGCTGGCGCCTCCAATGCCACCGACGGCGCTTCGGTGTTCGACACCACTCCCCAGGCTTGCAAGTCGAACAGCTCGCTCACGTTGACCCTTAAGGACGGTATCTTGCGCGACAGCAAGGGCCGTATCGGTTCGATCGTCGCCAACCGCCAATTCCAATTCGACGGTCCTCCTCCTCAAGCTGGTGCTATTTACGCTAACGGCTTTAGCATCACCAAGGACGGATACATCGCTCTCGGCTCCAGCGACAAGTTCTGGCAATGTTTGTCGGGCGACTTCTACAACTTGTACGACCGCGACATCGGCACCAAGTGCTACCCGGTCAAGTTCCAAGTGATCAAGTTTGTCGACTGCTAGAGGCAGTCCTTGACAAAGGTCACACAATAATGGTTAGCAAAAATGATATAGATAAATGAATGTAAATGATAACGTGGCGTTCTTCGATTGAATGAACAAGCAAAAAATAGGTCCCTTAGTCACATGGTTCTCTCAAATTGTTTTCATGCTGATTTCTGGAGGTTGACCTGAGGTATTGTTATGATCGGGAATTAGTGTTTTGTGCGACGGGAGGTTGAGACAGAATAATGAAACACGTTTATGACTGAAACTCATAGTTGCATAAGGATGGGCTGATGCCAATAGCTACTTTCACTTGGCAACCATCATAAGCAAGTGTAAGCAACAAACTAAAACCAACTTCCAATGAAACCAGTGAATGACTCAATACCGTCTAGTCCCAGAGTTTAAGTTGTACTTCTGGAGCACCTTTTCTCTATCCATACCATGGAATTATTAATTCCAACAACATTAGTTTCGAAAGCCATCTCTTCGATTTATAGGTGAATGTCGTTAACCTGAGCTATGGAAAGATAATGGGGGAATTTAAGAAGCCCGAACGAACTTCACAGAATACGTGATTCGTCGTACCAAAAAGAAAGGCAGTCACATATTGAGTGATCTTCAATAAGGTTAGCTTGCAAGCAACTCAAGTGTCTTTCCATTCAATCCGCCTTCGATGGGAAGTGGCCGAAGCCAAGCCTGACGAGTAAATGCGACTGACAGATAAGGTCACAAGCCGCGGATTAGTTGACTCAAACCGTCACGATAAATTGAACAACATTCAGCCATCGATAGAGGCTCTCGGAGTTGTTATCGCGCAGACGACTCGTGTGCTGCAATCTCTCCTAAATCGCACATACTTTGAGGAACTACTGATTCCACAAGCAAAAGAAGATGAAGAAAATCATTTTCAAGACAGATGGAGAAAATGAAGAATACTAAAAATCTTCGAAGATTTCCCAGGCTAATTGTCCAAAGTCGTTGTAGTTAGGGGTGGTTATGCGGCGCGCGAAGAGGGTTCAACAGTCGCACTGGGCCTCATCGCGAAATTTTCCAGCTGACCCATTAAAGCACTTTACATTCCACGATGCATTTGATGTACACTATTGGTGCCGACGGCAAGAGAGTTTACACCTTGAAGAAGGAAACCGAGGACGGTGAAATCACCAAGTCGGCCCACCCGGCGAGATTCTCGCCTGATGACAAGTACTCGAGACAAAGAGTGACTTTGAAGAAGAGATACAACCTTTTGCCCACGCAAAACTAAGGTGACTTGCCAACGGAGAGAAAGGGAGACATTACGAGATGACTCAAAGGTTATGATTTTGTACCATAGTTAATAAAGGATATTACGGATGGGCGTAGAGACCAAATTTGGGGTAAAGCCATTTGAATCTCAGATGAGCTACAAAAGGGTACCTGAATAAGTGGTATCACCAACCAAAGGCAAGATCAACCAATTTAGAAGCCTAGTGATCAAATATAGATGGATGTAAGTGAGAAAACCCTCACGATGAGTATCCCAAAATAAGAGATCAACACTCCGCTAAGATTCAGGCCAAAAATAATCTGGAAAGTCGAGGACAATCAACCAAACCTAGGATAGAGTCGCTGGGGGCAAAAAGAAGCTCTTTGGCGGGGAATCGAACCCCGATCTCCCGCGTGACAAGCGGAAATACTAACCGTTATACTACCAAAGAATGGTTGACGGAACAACTTCAAGTGGTTCCTGACGGCAGATTCTGTCGGCATATTCAATCTGCCCGATCCCGGCTCAAACATCAACTTGCACCACTAATAATGACAACAGAAATGGTAACGTTAATACCGAAAGCAATTTATCATCTCTACCTGCTGATTACCCTGCTATATAGCCTCGGTGGGGGCGCCCCTCCCGTTACGAACCCCGCACCACCCTCGCGAGGTAGAATAATCCCAACTATTCTCGATCGATTATCCATCACCAGCCGTCCCCTGCTTCCCTCGATCATCTCCCCCCCAATAAGCATGCCTCGACGAACTAAAGGCTGTGTGCGGTGCAAACGACTCAAAATCGGCGTAAGTACCAATTCCATTTTACCCAATTCTCACATGTCCCACCACCAGCATACTAACCAGGCGTAGTGCGATTCTCGAAGGCCGGCGTGTGGCTACTGTGCCCTGACGAACCGAGTGTGTGAGTATGAGCTGCCGGCTCCCGAGGATAGTGTGCCACCACCTCCCACAGAAAATTCCAAGGCGATTGACGACACGTCGGCGTGGCTGTTTGCCATCCC
This sequence comes from Diutina sp. Y7414, assembly GCA_037042415.1. Taxonomy (NCBI): domain Eukaryota; kingdom Fungi; phylum Ascomycota; class Pichiomycetes; order Serinales; family Debaryomycetaceae; genus Diutina; species Diutina sp. Y7414. The sequence goes on from JAXQKI010000073.1 coordinate 114,106, forward strand.
CCGCGAGCGTCTCCAGTTGACGCCATTTGAAAGCGAACTCACGGGTTTTTACCAGTCGTTTGTATCAAAATTCTTTGTCCCCGTGGCTAACCATCAACAGTTGCTGAGCCACTGGGCGCAACTGCTTCTCGTGATGACCGACCGGCTGATACTTGTCCGCCGGTCGCTCGTGGCGTACCTGGCGCTATTGATCCACAAGTTTGCCCCCCACCGTCAATTCTGCCTGCTGGACCAGTTCACACTGCTTTATACACAAATGCTGGCCAACTTCCACCAAGCAATTACTACTCTAAAGCAAGTAATGGCGGTGGCATTGCTGCTGGAAGGTACCATCGAGAAAGTGCTGGTGCACCCAGATACGGTGTTTGCGATTTTGATTCTGGGGATCTTCGTGGTGCTTTTCCTCAGTCGGCATCCGCATAAACTTATGCCATTGCTAGCATTTGAAGAAGATGGTCCTCTGCTCCACTTTATGGCGATTGCTCGTGGGGTGAGAGAAACGATTATATTATGGGCACCATCGCTCTATTTAAGTCAGTACCAGACGATCTACGCTGAGTTACTTGGGACCACGGCTCCGTTACTGGGAGGCGACCACAATGCTGATATTATCATCCCCATGCTTGCTCCTATGTTTGCCGACTTGGACGACGCCTATATCCCGCCTGCCATCAAACCGATACTTCAACAATCAATGCAAGTACTTAATGCTCAACTCCATGACTTGGCGCAGGTGCGGCTTAATCTTGAACTCACTAAGTTCCTTTTACGAGTTCCCTCCGAATTCTTTGACTTAGTGCTTCAAAAGAACTTTTTCGCTTTACGGATAATGTTTGTGTTTCTGTGTCTTCTGTTACTACTTGAATTTTGGGTACTGGAACAGCTGAACATGTGGGTCGACTACCTCGAATGGTTCCGCCAGTATAATTTTACGGTGTATGACCAGTGGATGTACCCTCACGACCGCACTCTTTACGACATTGCTTTCACTTACCGACTTCATTTCCCTCTTGGCCACTACCACCATTTGGAGTCTATGGACTTGAATCAGTTATTACAGCTCGCCATGGGCAGCACCCCTGCAACTAGTGTGGCTGTTGTCGATCCGGGCTCCGATATTGCGTCCGAAGCCACTGTCGAACCAGCAGCCTCATTCGCTGGCTAATTATACACTTACATGATCTTGGCTACATTTAGGGGCAGCCACCGCTTACTAATTAATCGAGCGATTATTGTCGCCTAGGTCAGGCTATTGGGATTGTGATTGGCAAAAGTAATCACGTGAGGACGGGTAAATATTGTGACGACGATGGCAATTTATTCCTAATGCTCAGTCTCAATGACCAAACACCACCCTAGCTCTTCCGGGTCCCGGATCCCGGCTTTGGCAACTCCCGCGCCTCGACCTGCCTTTGCCGGAACAAATAGTTGGGTCTCCCCAGCGTGCGTCGCCCAAAAAAGATATTGCATGCAGAACAATACCCCCCGTTAGGCCCCACGATAGACCCCCGGCGTAAAGAGGTGACAACTCCAGCCTCGCCCCAGCGATGGCAGCTCACCGCAAGCTAAAGCTGGACACTTTGAGTACCATTTAACCTGCCAATACCACCAAGTTAGCAGCGTCAGCCCCCGTCTGTACTCCACTAATTCCACCTGCCCCTGCGGACACCTGGCATTTCGCGTCCGAAAAGACTAGCCCGGACCTTACTCAACACCCTCGAGCAGCGGCTTCCCCAGACAGGAACACGAAGCCTGAGGAAAAATTGCGTCCACCTAAAAAAAAAAAAAAAAATACCTAGGAAAAAAACCCTGCGCGTGAGGCGCGAGTGCAGGGCGATCGTGTCCAGGACAAAATCTTAGCCACCCGATTAGTGAGGATTAACTCCCAGTGGCCGTCCCCGTTCGCCGCGAGCGCCCCTCCACAAAAAGTGCCCTGCTGCCACACGGACGACAATGACAAAGCGGAGCTTTGCCTGTCACGGGTGCCGCAAGCTCAAGATCAAATGCGACTTGGCCCGCCCCCGGTGTGAGTACTGTGGGGCCCGGGACAAGCCGTGTATCTACCCCAGCGACGACGAGCCCCTGCCACCCCCCTCGGAGCTGCTGCTGGTAAAGTCGGTGTCCCACCTGCCCCAGCCGCAATTGGTGGTGCTGTCGCTCAATGCCCCCTCCCGCCAGACGGGGCTTTCCCTCCAGGAACAGGAGCTCCTCAACTTCTTGTTGTACCGCATCGAGGTCCACTACGCCCCGCAGCGAGATACCGAGCCCATCTGTGCCGTGTTCTCCTACCAATTCCCCGCGTTGTTTATGGAATCGCCCATGACCCGTAAAGTGTCGTTGGCTTACGGTCAAATGCGGCTTTTGGGGTGCTACCCCGACAGGCTCGACCGCTTGCTTAGCCACGACGGCGCCATCGTCGAACGCGACGTTTTGTCCATTGTCGAAGGCTTTCTGGCGACGTTGTCGTACGTGCAACAGCTGGTGGATGAAGTGGCCACCCTCGACTGGAGCCACGCCGCCACTACGCTGAGGGTGCTCGAACTCGCAGTGAGCAACTTGTACGTGTTTGAATTCTTGACAGTACACCCGCATCGCCTCGTACCGTTGGTGCTGTTCACGGGAGAGTTAGACTATATGAGTTTCATCAAAGGTGTGCGTGAGTTCTTCGCCACTTTTGCTCCTGTACTTATGAACACTCGCATGGCCCTGTTCTACCGCCCCCCAGTGCTCGCTAACACCCCCATCATACATCCGTGGTGTGCCCTGCTACTAGAGGATATCCGGGTGGGCGAGCCCGATGCTGGCGTCCGCGACCTCCTCGGGCGAGTAGTGCTGATGATGCTGGCGATGGTAGCTACTGCGCAGGCGATGAACTCGCTGATCCCCTTGTACCAGTGGGTGATGATCCAGTCGCTGGGCGAGTTCATGAAGTTGGTGTACGCCAAACACATGTTAGCCCTCAGGGTGCTCTACACCTACGCTTGCTACGCGTTTGAGTATCGCATGTACGTGCTGGCGTACGCCAACATCTGGTACGAGTACATCGAGTGGTTCCACCAATACAACCTCGACACCTTTGGCTCCTGGGTGTACCCTGACGACGAGTCCAAGCTCAACACCGTGCGAATCTGGCAGGCCCAGTTCCCCACCACCACATAAGGCAGCAGCCCCTAAAACCTATCAGAGACATATTACTGAGAGACAGAGACATTAATATTGAGACAATATTGAGACATTCATCGAGAGAGCAAGTCATTCATTTAACCCGTGATCATCATCCTAATCATAATCCCGTTGGGGGTTTATTTCCATGCTATATACGCTAATCATAATGTGACACGGCCATCAACGCTCTGTAATCCACAAAATTAAAAATGCCGTAGTTACAATGTTAGTCAGCCCACCAGCCTTCGCCTTTACAGCCAAGCAGGGTAAATGCGTATTCCATGAATAATTGTTTGTTTGCAATGCGGTATCGGTGGTTGTAGGTTTACTTACCACCTTTAGCAAGCTTCTTTAACAGCTTCACCACTTGCCACAACCGTTGGTCGTAACCAGCGATGTTAAGGGCAGCGACAAAACCCCAGGCCGCTTTATCGTCTTTGATAGGGTAGTCTAAGGGAGGAGGAATCGCCGTTTGTACACCCAAGGCCCGGAACACCCGCTTATCCAGAATAACCAGCTTCGCAGTACACAAGCCCTGAAGCCCTTCCTCACCACCAAACTTACCGTAACCACTTTGCTTCACCCCACCGAACGGGAGCTGAGCCACGTAGAAAGTGGCAAAGTCATTGATGGCAACGTTACCGGCATTAAGTTGGTCACAAATGCGGTTTAACTCGGCAAAGTCACTACCGAATACCAGTGCCCCCAAACCGAACTCAGTGGCATTAGCTAGGCGGATGGCGTCGTCGACATCTTCGGCTTTGATCATGGTTAAGATCGGACCAAACACTTCTTCGTGGAAGATTCTCATTTCAGGAGTAACTCCCGTAAGCAATGTCGGCTCAAAGTAGTGGCCCTGAGGGTAATTGGGGTGGTTATAACGCTTACCACCACATACAAGGTCGGCCCCCTTGGCCACAGCATCGGCAATGAGCAGCTCAAGCTGAGGGAAGCGGTTAGCGGAGATCATCGCCCCCACATCGATCTCATCCAATTGGTCAATATCCAGACCCACACGTAATTCAGGTACCCGACGAGTGAAGATATGTTTGAGTTGAGCGTACAGTTTGGGAGTAGCAATCACTCGCTCGATACCAATACAGTTTTGCCCCGCACTTTGGAAGGTGCCTCTCATGATAACACTGCTTAACGCGTCGATGTCCTTAACGGAATCAGTAACCACGCAGGCATCTTTACCTCCCAACTCCACCACACAAGGAGTCAACTGTTTCAGGGCCGTAGCCACCACGTGTTTAGCTACCGGTTGGGACCCGATGAACGTGATGTGGCTGAGCCCAGGGTGAGCGGTGAAGTGGTCAGCAGTATCGGGGAAACAGTAGCACAATTGCACCAAGTTTTCGTCGATATCCATCGCTTTAAGCGTGGTTCTCACCAACAGCAAGAACCACTTAGACAGCCACACCACCTGCTCGCTGCATTTGACGACGATGGCATTACCAGTAAACAATGCCGCAATGATCGGACCCATAAGGTTATGGAAAGGGTAGTTCCACAGCACCATCGCCGCCACAACGCCCACCGGCTCGTAACGTACCTCAGCGCTCTTCATGAGGCCAATCAACCAGTTAGACGGTCCTGGACGTTGAGAAGGACGCAATGCTTTCTCACCATGAGCAACGATCCAGTTGATCTTCTCCAACGTCACCATGATCTCCCCCATCAGCGCGTCGAGCTTGGTCTTACCCAGCTCGCGACAGGCGACTCTAGCGATCTCCGTCTGGTGGGTCAAAATGTAGCGGGCAAGCGTCTTTAAAGCCTTCCTCCGGGTAGTAAACGATGAGTGTTTCCACAGTTGCTGAGCCTTAGCGGCGGCGGCAATTTGCGCGTCCATTTCGTCAGCGGTAGTAGCCGGAAACACTCCCAAGAACTGCCCTGTAGCTGGACAATACCCCTGGATCTTAGTCGGGTCATCTTCCACGTGGATCAGTGGTTGGTATAGCCGTTTTCCCTTCCAATGAGGCTTGGCCTCGTCGGGCACTTTGACCAGCACTTTGAATGGTTCCTCAAGCTTGTTGTGGCGATTGGGCAGGTGGGAGATGTACTTGGCCCAGATGTAGTAGACGGTGGGGACAATCACCCCCAACACGAACGTGGTCAGGATCTGCCACTGCCAGCGCCATTCGTGGACGGCAAAGTCTATGGCAATCATGGTGAACCGATTTTCGCGTCGCTCGCTGATGGGTACGGGCCAATGGCTGGTGATGCTAGTATCGTCAGTTAGGGGAAAGTTGAAGCCTGGAGAAGTTATTTTGGGGAAATTTCTAAGTGTAGTATACTACAGTGGTGTGAGTGAGGTGATAATTCTGTCAATGGGAGATCAATGGCAGGTGCTACCTGGTGAGCAAACACCGAGCAATCGCCGAGACATCATCTCATCAGTGGTGAAAAAACCGTGATTTGAGACTGTTGAAGGTAAACTGATTTGAAGCAAAAATTGTCTCCGTAGTAAAGTTTCAATTGGAGCTCCATTATTCGGAGTAGTAGCTATTAATGGCTTGTCGTATAAGGTGCTTGCGTAAGCGGACGCTGCAGATTGTTGGGTGACGTGCTTGGACATACAGATCGACGATGCCGGTGGTACTGATTGCGACATTCGGGGATGATCTACGGGGGAGGTATCGTCGTGTAAATGATTGTAAAAGTCATGGACTAAACACTGCTCATGTGACAATAGTTATAAAGGAAAGATCAAGGTCATCGCACTGATGAAGAACTAGGGAACAATTATAGCTCTTCCCATATGGATACTGTTCTTCGTTTGCGGGCCTTAACTGCCGGTGGGGTAATAAATCGACTTTTGTCTGAACGGCACTACGAATGTCGATGCAGGGTATCTAATACTCGTAAACCTATCATAACTTTATCTAAAATGCCTGGCGGCTTTATAAAGTGGGGAATGACTCACACTGAGTGTCGAAATAATGGTTACGCTGGCTAGTTAACATTATTCATTCATTTTCTTGTCATTACAAACATAAACGCAAGGCCCCCCCAGGGGCACAGTATTAGCTAGTCTAAACCTTAAACTCGACGCGGTCGCTTTCGGCAATCGAACCCGACTCGCGGGCTTCGTCGTGGTGGTCGTATTGTTCGGTAGCATCGATCTCACGGTCCCGGTCAACGTCCAACGACGCGTGACGGTATTCGGGACCAAGGAAGAAGATGACAATGTTGTAGGCAAACACTGCCCCCATGAAGATCGCCATTGTCTTGCCGTAGTCATACACCTTGAACGAGCCGTCAGGGTTGTAGATGGGGAAGTTCTTGGAGATGGTGGCTTCGATGGTACTCAGAGCCGACGAACACAAGTTACCGAGTTGGTAAGCAGTACCAGCGACTAAGGTAGCAAAGCGAGGGTCACAAAGTTCCATAAGGTAAGCAGGCACCACCCCCCAGGCACCTTGGACACCGGCTTGAAGCCAGAAAGCACCAGCGTTAATCCCCAGTCCCGAAATAAACGCCCAGGGGTAGATACAGGCACCACCAAGAATAGAGGCAACAATCACCATCAACCGTCTCCCGAAGAAGTTAGACAAGTGACCAAAGATGAAACCGCCGAAAATCGCCCCTAAGTTGGCCACGGCGTTGGTCACGGTGGATCTGTCGGCCAGGTAGCCGTATTGGGCCGTCAACAATGTGGGGAACATGTCCTGAGAGCCGTGCGACGAGAAGTTCATCCCCGACATACACAACACCAAGAACACAGTGATTAACCAGTACTTCTTCAACATATTGCCGAAGTCCAGAAGGAACTGTTTACGCTTCTGGCTAGCGGTGGTGGTATCAGCCTTGCGAGCCTCTTTAATCCGTTGAAAGGCATGAGTTTCGGGAGAGAAGAACCGCCAGATGATGAATAACACCGGCACCCCGGCGGAGAAGTAGTGCATGTTTCTCCAACCGCCGTAGGGCTTCGAGGTGCCGAACCCGATACCACGATTAAACGCGACACAGAGCAAGTTTCCTAGACATTGTTAGTACTTTGTTGGTTATTGACGTCATTGACGTGTATGGTTTTTTCTTCCCCACATTTAGTGCGGCAAAAAAATATATCACGGAAATCGACTTACCCAAAGCGTACCCCTCCTGGTACAAACCCGATAACACCCCTCTTGCCAGCTTATCGGCGTCGTCCAACGCCGTCAGCATAGCCACCCCGTACACCGACCCCATGGCAATGCCAAAGAGCGCCTTAACTGCCAAAAACGACCCGTAAGAATGGACATTGGCGGTCCCGATTTGGAGCACTGAGAGCAATACCATGATGAATATGTACGCCCATTTCTTCAGGTAGGCGTCGGCGAACACCCCGCCCAACACCGCGCCTAACAGCCGGAACATAAGCACAAGCGTCATCCCCCACGTGATTTCCTCCACCGAACAGTTCAACTGGATCAGAATGGCGTGTAAGTTGAGCGACGTGATAAAGTAGTCGAACGCGTCCCACGTCCACGCCACAAGCCCGAGACCAAACATGTTCCACTGGTGGCGGTTCATGTGGTACAACGGCTTGAACGGGTTGACGACGTCCCCCCAGTTGATGTCGTTCCACTCATCCTTCGTGATGAAAAGCGTTGTCGGCCGCAGGATAATATACTGGCCGATCGCCTTCAACGTGAACGTCGGCGGTCTCACCACGTTCTTGTTGTGGAGAGCCACGTCCTTCTCGGTGATCTCGTAGGTGTCACTCATGATAGATAACAAAGGGAAGAGAAGATGGGGGGGATGGTTCAGGCCCTTTTATAATTTTTTGCAACTGCCGCTAACGCAATCTCCGGGGGAGTCATAAAAAAAATTAATTATGTGGATTTTGGAAGGGCTTTGCGAGCCGCTTGTATGCTCGGAGAACGCTGCGTCTAAGTCGACGAACGCCTCCCCCACCGGTGGGGGCGGTCCCCTTACTGGGCCAAGGTCTTGGCGATGGGCTAAATCACTTGGCACACCGATGACAGCTTGGTCTTGAAGGGAGACACCACCGCTATCACCATGGTGGCTCACCCGACGGTTTCAGTGTCTGTGTGACCCCGGAGATTACTGCAGACGCCCACGGCGTCGTGGCGTGTTTTGCGTATTTTCTTTACCCCGCGATGAGACTAGCTAACAATGGAGCTTACGTAATAATCGGGGTACACCCTGGCGGATTCGGAGTGAGAGTTTGACAGCGGGAAAAACTGGACAATAGCGGCACGCTGATAACCGAATGATAACCATTGTCAGCAAGAAAGGGCGCTGCAGAAGATTGCCAGCCACCACAAACCCGGAACAACTACCACCGCCGGTGTCGTAGTGGTAAAAATGTCTTCGTTGAGTGCGGCGTTCTTCCCCGGAAACGATAGGGTTAGCCGTCCTGTGTGTGGTGGGGCGGCTGCAGAATGTCCCCATGCGGTCACAGTTTGGAGCCGCGCACCGCAAAGATATTCGCCAATAAAGCACCGCGGCAATATCGGCTCGCGCAGGTGCCGCCGGCGTTTGCAGGCAGAGGCCCACGCAACGGGGGCAATCTTTCCGAGATTTTTGACATCACCAGACACAAACCCGTTCGGGCAGTGTATATCTCGTGTGGGCCTCGGTGGGGAAGCGAGGGACGCGAAACGTCCCCCGCACGGAATTGAATGTTGGGGCACATTAGTAATTGGTCCTGAAAATGCCTCGGAATAACCGTGGACAAACTGGGATGGAGAGAGGAGCAAAGCACCCATCCAGCCCCTCTAGAGCAATAGGAAAACCAGAGGTGACGGCAACTGAACACCATTGTTTGAGACATCACCGTTTGTTTGCTTGTCTTGCTTGTGGCTGATCGCAACTGATCGGCGCCCCATCCACGTGGCTAGTTGCCTATAGCATTCCATGCATCGAGAAGAGCGACTTGGTGGCGCACGTACCCCCGGTTAGTGTGGGGTTCGCTAGCGTCTCGTATGCCGACGTCGCCAAGGTCGCTGTCGACGCCGTACACGGGCGATCTCGGGACATTCGCCGACTCCGCCACCCCGTTACCCCACGTCACCTTGAGATTGACCCCAGACACCGCCGCCCCGTGCTCATTTAGGATCGCCCGTTGAGCGTCGCCGCGGAACATGTACACCACATTGACGCCGTCATCGTCAGCGTCGTGTACGCCTAAAACAATGCCGTAGTGGCCGAAATGGTTGCGGAGAGCTTTGGCACCAATAATCGACGATAATCTTCCCGTATTCGCCGCGGTGGTGACGCATACCGTAGTGTTGAAGGGGTCAGTATAACGATTGAGCGCCGGGTGGGTCTGTGGGGTAGCAATGCGGGAGTAGTCGACACGTTGGGTGGTGGCATTGTCCAACATCTGCACCGCAATCTTGGCACTGCCGATGACGGCATCGTTCATCTCGGCCGCTGCCCGTCTGGCAGCCTCAGCCGAAGTAAACCGTACAATCGCCCCTTGGCGACTCTTACTGTCGTGTTCTCGGCCTGAGGGCACGTGGTCAAGCTTAACCTGACGTACTTGCATTGGGTACTTGGCGTTAAACGCATCAAAAAGCTCTTGTTCCTGGAGACCATTGATGCCAGTCACATACACCGAATTGGTGACATCGCCAGCGTTATTCTTCAATGTACGGCCTTGGCGACGATCTTCCTGGTCCTTAGTGTCGCCAGTACTACCGGCAGCCCAGTTAAGCTTCAAATAAACCCCTGGGTGGCCCGGTACTGGTTGTCCACTGAACGATATCGCCTGCGCCGCCAATTCCTTCGTGGCAAAGTTGACGAAGCAGAAACTACGACCACTGGTACCTCTGTCCTTAGGGAGACGAACGAATATCGGTTCCACTCCCAACTGTTGGAAAATTGAGCGAATATCAGCCTCACTCCATCGCGAGTCAACTTCACCCATCCACACTTGGTGGTTGTTCTGGGGACTGGAATAGTTGCTGTGGCCTCTCCCACCACTGTGACCGGGCTTGCGGACTCGATTAACGTTAGCAGTGCCGTAGTAGGAGCCGCTGGAGCTTCCACCGCCATGGTAACTGTTGGAGCCATTATACCCTCCCCCACGACCACCGCCGCTCGAACCTCGAGAGTTTCCGTCTCGCTGGTATCCTCCGTAGCCCGAGCCTCCTCGTCCACGACCCCGCTGGCCGTAGCGGTCGCGCTGGTACGGGTTCGATGACATCAATTCGAGCTCTGTACTAAAGGTGTGGTATACAGTATGGTTAAGTGCGCGCCCATCGATCGTCTATCGCAGCTTAGGTAATTGCTCACCAAATAGAGCTTTACGCTGAAAAAGCGACATAAACTGACAAAACGGTTGGCGGTCTTCGGCCCCGACACTTTTCTGGTCACCGGTTTGGTTTTGCTCAATAGGTGGCGGGACAATTTGTCAGCCATCCCTGAATCGGATAAAAGCAAAGTCGTCAATCTTGGCAAGCAATGAGAGGGTTACCCCTATGCGATCATCAACTATACTGGACCCGATTCCCCGCTTAGGGACCCCACCATCAACACAAAATACAACCATGCCTCGTAGCATTAGTTTATACGAAAGTGGTAAATTCTACCACACTGCTAGACCTCAATTCATCCCGTTGTCGTTATTTCTGTCGCTGTCTTTGTCCCGCTTTCCCTCAAAATTTATCCGCGTCACATGACCGTTGCCGTCAGCCTTACACTATACTCCTCATTAAGGTTAAGGATACGAACTGACTCCCCAAAACCGGGCCCCCCTCACTCCACCATACCCTTACCCACCCCCTCCAGTCTATTAAAGGCGACGTTTAAATACCTACTGACGTGGCCCTATCACCAATTCCCCCTCCCACCTCCCTTAACGCGCCCTCTCCCATGAGCGAGGTCCTGGCTAAATTCGTCGACGATCTCGTCAAGGAGCAACGGGAAGCCGCCCATGCCAGTCAGCTCCGTAACGACGTCGAAGTGCCAGTGTTTGCTGAGCGCGTCAATCTCCTCAGCGACACCGTTGTCGAAATCGCCACCCTCAACGCCGCCGACGACAAGCTCGTGCTCAAGCTACTATTCCAGACGTCCACCGTGCTCGGTATCGTCGTCAAGTATAATGTCCACTACCTGAGACTTGTGGGCACCGCCTCGGCCCCGTCGCGTGAGCTTGGTGCCGTGGGCGCTGCTCTCGGCAAGATCAACGCCGACGTCAGTTTCCACGTACAACGGTGGTTGCTGAAGTTTATGGAGATTGGTGACCGCTACTGGAAACTTAAACTAGTGGTTCCTGAAGTGTCTCGCTTACTTGAAGATATCCTCGAATTGGTGACGATGGACCGGCTGGAAGAAGCGCGGTTCTTGGACAACTGCGACCGCTTACTTCAAACGGTGCTGGACATCCTCTACAACACTGTCGACGTTGAACTCAAGTACTTCAGCGTCGTCGCCAAGTTCCTCGCCACCACGTACTACATGGGCCAGTCTCAACTTGTGGTGCGGTTCGTCGTCGACAAGCGGTGGCTGCCGCGGACCGGGATCACTGCGATCTCGGCTCGCGTGTGTGACTTTAAGGACTTGGACATGTTCTACCGGTATATGGCGTTTAACTTAGTACAGTACCGGATGGTGCTTAACCAGGCCGACCCGGAAGCCCCTGATGCCGAGCCGTACTTTAAAGTACTTCTTGCCATGCCCAACCAGTCGCTTGATCTCTACCAGCAAGATCCTGCTGCCGCTGATGTCGCCGCTGACCCTGAAGCCCAGCGCAACTGGTTGGCGTACACTGAACGCCGAGCCTACCCAGGTAACGGCCATTTGGATTTGGGGTACGACGACCCCGAACGCAACCCGCGCCAGGTGCCTCGGGGCATGAAACCGCACCCGAAGAGCCGCGAACGGCGTGAAGTGGCTTGGCTCTACTGTGTCAACTACTTACTCACTGTGAGATCGATCCAAGCGGTGGTCGACGGTCCCGAAGTGTTCCACCGCGAATTAAACTACTTCGTCGCCGACCTCTCCACCCACTTGACGAATCATCTCAGCATGAGCTCCCAGCCGAGTCTGACCCACCTGCTGGTGGTTAACGTCCGCGAGCTTGAGGCGTATCACCAGGCGTCGATCGCCCAGACGGTGGGTAATCCGCTTCGGGCGCGACTGATTGCCACCATTACCACGTCTGGCTCGTACAAGGAGCAGTTGGTGCTTGTGGTACAGTTCTTCCGCTACTTCAGCGACGGCAAATTGAAGGACTTGTTGCGCCGGTTTGAGGACGAATTCGGTACCTACTCTACCCGCTTCGCCAACCAGTCGGGCAAACAAGTATACCTCAACGGCTTGCGCCAAATCTACATGCGGGTGGCATGGCTCTTTGCCCGTTACCACTCGGTGTTCATGTTGAACGCGCCTCCCCTCGAAGGGCTCGACGGCGAGTTTGGGTTGACCCCACGCGTCGCGCCCCTGATCAACCACTTGGTGAATATCCGTCGCGAGATCGACGACATGAATCGTATCATCCACCGCAATCCGTGATTGTGGCTTTGTTTAATCTTGTGAATAGCGAACGATACTAATGAGATATGTTATGTCAGCGTTTTTACGTTATAGACCACCGAGGTGGACATGGCTATTAGTTGGTAGCAACATGTGAAGGGATTGGTCTCCCCAAAACACTTGGTTTTCGTAGACGGGTAGTTTGTAAACCGTAACAAACGTAAGTTCAGTAGGTTATCCGATAACATTGTTCTCTACTGGGACATTGACGACATTCCTCTACTTAGTATCATTGCGTTATTGTATATTAGTGTATAATAAATGCGTATAATGCAGGGGCCCATTCGATGGGGTAGTCTCAACCCGTGGATTATGGAAAAAAGCTGTGATTATGTCGACCTCGAGAAACCGTTACTAATCTTAGTGTGCTGGATTCGTCGAGATTTATCCCACTTGAAGATAATCGTCAATATGCGTCAGAACTTTTTGCAAAACTCCTCATCCCTTACATAAGGTAGGCGTTGACACTTTGAAGAGTGTTTCGCAGCGGATTCACCCCTTGAATCCGAGCTAAGTGCTGTTTGATGACGTCCTTATTAATACGAGGTGGTTGCTCGAGACGAACCCAGTCAGTGGTGTAGCGTTGAGCCAAAAGCACGAGAATAACCCCAATACTCAAGTCTTTGCCAGTATCACACGCAACAATAACTTGCGATCCGAGTTCAGTGATGAGTTTGGGTAGTAAGTCTCGAAGCTGCTTGGCACCCTTCTTTCCCTCGTCAATGGTAAATTGCACAACGGAAGACTTTTCGGGCACATCCAATACTTGATAGTTTTTAGAGAGAATAACAACTTGATGGTCAGGATGATCTTTCACTAATTGGTTGTAAGCGATATTATGAGTAATTTGAGCATACCCTAAACCAGTGTCGCCAACTTTTGTGACGATTAAGGATGCTTCGTCAGCTTCAAGCAGTTCTTGTTGGCGTTTAGCTCGTCGTTCGTAAATCCATGTAATCATCTCTTTCAATTCGACATCAGAGTATTCATCTAAGTATCCACTTTCCCCGATTAGTTCTGGGTAGACATCCCAAAAAACTTGTGGCAGTAAAAATGGTAAGTCGGTAGCCCATAGTTCGTGATCGTCTCCACTTCCCTGGATATAGTACCACAGTGTCCCTTCGTGGGTGACTCTTTGAGTGGCTGCCACCTTCTTGGAACTGGTAATCAAATACACAGGGTACACGTCTGGAGGTGGAGTGGGTACAGGTTTTCCTGGATATATCCACATGGGATACATTGGCTTGAGAATGCCATCAAACGTCAGATCAGGAATCAAGTCGCGGGCTCCTGCAATGAAAGGTTCGATTTTGGATTCAATTTGTGAATGAATCGACGGTGATATCAATTCAGTTGGTGTGATCAATTTGGCGTCGTTAACATTCGGGTTAAGACCATTCATCACCGCGATCCAGATGGGGATCGTTTTGGATAGAGCATCGGGAATGAGTTTCCCTTTCCTGGTGGAATCAACGATGGCAAATCCACCACTCTTCTTCAAGTGGTCAAACAATTGTAGATTAAGCCGTCGTTGACTGAAGTTCCACACCTCATTGTGACCATCAGTCAGCTTGAAGTAACAAGTGCCGTCGGGATGAGGTACGTACCAAAGACCACAGCGCTCGTTGGCAATCAAGGGAACCGCTAGTTCAAGGCTAGCTACGTACTTGCTGTCATATACGACCAGCTGCAATCGATTTCGGAGAGAGAGAGACTCCTTTCTGAGCTCGCTGACTACCGAGTACATCGACGCGACGACATGCGCATGGGTTTTTGTCTCAAAACTAAATTAGATAACCGTCACAGACTGAGTGATAAGATCAAAAATGTAAAGTAAAATTGAATCTAGGAGTTTGTAGTGGTGTACAAGCAAAAAGATAGTTGTAGATAGTCAAAAACATGCCTTCAGCCAGATTCGAACTGACGATCTCCTCATTACTAGTGAGGTGCCTTACCACTTGGCCATAAAGGCTTCACGAAAATGTTGTATAATATCAGAAGATTCACTGTGTTCTCGTTGAAATCCGGCAAAAAAGTCCTGCCTACACTCTACATTTTGTCACTTGAGCCGTTGTTGGCACATATAAATCTAGAGTTGCATGGTATCCAATTCCCTCTGGGAGATCAAGGCCCCCGATACTGTGCCTACGCCGATGATATGGCTATCTTCCTCACGCGTAACGTTGACGTCATGCGTCTCCACCGCTTACTCGAGTTGGACTCGTCTATGTCTGGCTCTAAGATCAACACGGACAAATCAATCCTTTACACCTTGGATCCTGACACTGCTGAGCTGATTAGCCGAACATTAGGCTACCAAGTCAAAGAATTTGTGGACCGCCAATTCAAGTACCTTGGAGTGCAGTACAAAGGGGTAAATTGGCGCCAGTTTGCCGGTCAACAAGCATGGAGAATGAGCACGTTCTGTTTGAATTTGTATCCTCCTCACCTCCGGGCAAAGGCCATCAATTCTTTGGTCTTACCCAAGACGATCTATCGAGACCTCACTTGGCCTATGTCGAAGAAGGATGCCACGTTTTTCGACCGGAGGCTTTACGAGCACTTTTTCAAGGGCATCAGCGAAGAGCGTGTTTATGGCACGCCCAACCGAGGTGGTTATGGCCTCATCAGACTTCAGCAACAACTCTTGGGCCGTCGCGCGAAAATGATTTTCGAGCTTTTCGCCCCTGACGCGTCCACCAGTTGGGCAAAACTGAACCTCATTCACCGCCTTCATGAAGTTGCTGTTCAGGTGACGCGTTTCCGCGA
The DNA here is from genome assembly GCA_037042415.1 of Diutina sp. Y7414. Lineage (NCBI taxonomy): Eukaryota > Fungi > Ascomycota > Pichiomycetes > Serinales > Debaryomycetaceae > Diutina > Diutina sp. Y7414. The sequence continues at coordinate 129,529 of JAXQKI010000073.1, forward strand.
TGATAATGCGCCTTACAAACTTCTTCTTGATAAGACGTATCTCCCTGAAGTGCTTAAATTGCCAACATTAGAGGACCGAGAAAAGAGTTGGCTTGAAGCTTGGTTTGACACAGTTACACTGAAGATTTACACCGAAATCCCACTGGGGCCGCTCGCCGACTTACCCACCAAGTACCTCCGAGGAAAGTTTGATCCCGAGAGAACTCCCCTCTCGGAGTCTACATTTCATAGCCTCCACAAGAAGTCTTGCCTGAAAAGTGATTGGATTGATGTCCCCGCCTGGCCAGAGAAGCACTTTCAATCTCGCCAACAACCCAGCCGCAAGGAGTGGCAAAAGTTTTGGAACCATCTCCTGAAATACACCTCCGCGCAACCATGGCAACTGGACATACTCTGGCAATTTTACCACGGCTACACTGCGCGTTGGATGTGGCACTCATACGAAAATATCACCGAGGACCAACAAGCTGCTTTTTATTACCCAGGATGTACGCTTTGCTTAACCACCAACACCTCACTCCTAGAGTCCGTTACCTTCCCTCAGAGACGGACTGATACCAATGACCACCAATTCAGAACGCTTATCAAGTTGATACGAGAAGGAGGAGGTGGTGAACACCACACTCTTTGCGAATGCCCCGTGTCCAGAACCATCTATCGCTTAGTGAACCAGACTGATCATCCCTACGAACATGTGACCGATATATTACCTCCCCACCGTCTTACTCTGGTCCAATTCCTTGAGTTGGCACGCTTCTTGCGAGCTACTCTACTTCTTTTCAAGGAAACACGACTCTCGGAGCTGGCCCCAGTCCGTCGACTCGACGACGGGTGGTTACAGCTGTGGATCGTGGGTAATCAGAGATACATCATGACGGGAAAGGGTCAACACAAGTTCTAATCACGCACCCAACTAATGTCGAGATAATCTCCATTCTGCTGCACCTGGCTGTCTACGCCACCTATTTCTAAGCTAACAGGAGTATATCGGTTGAGCAGATGATATTTCCTCAGGACCATAGTGTAATGGCTATCACGCTTCTGAGAGGAAGAAATCAAGGTTCGATTCCTTGTGGGAATGAGCCTAATATCTCCCTGCTGGCCGAACAACTTCTTACCATCATACATATCACAATGATGAGACGAGCACAATGCTCCCTCACTTCGCGCGATCTGGCTGGTTTTTTTGTACGACGGTGGAACACTTGAGTATCCTCTAAGATGGACCTCTTAGACATATTTTTACAGTTAGATTAATGCACACGATTAGATTAAAAAAAAAAAAAAAAAAGAAAGGCGGGATATCGAGATCAGAACCGACTTAAGATAAGACAATATCTAGCTCTTGCTTAGCTTGAATTG
>JAXQKI010000075.1:0-131234 GCA_037042415.1 Diutina sp. Y7414
AATGCACCAAGTTGTCGTTTTCCTGGTTCAAGTCGTTATGTTGCTGCTTTAACTCAGCGAGCTCCCTTTCCGGCTTTGTCTTAGAGAGGTCAATGAGCAATTCTTGCTTTGACTCAGCAAGGTCAGCGTCTTCTTGTTGATTCAACTGACGGTCGGCCCCGATTTGTTGCTGTAACTCCTCGAGCTTGGTGTCCAGTTGTTCCTTTGAGTCAGCGAGCTTCTTGATTTGTTGCTTTTGCCCCTTCGAAAACCGGTCTTGCAAGCGTTTGCTTTCCTCGCCAGCCTTGTCAACAAGGGAGCGGGTCTCAGTTAATCTCGTGGTCATGGTTGGTATGGGGTAGAAAGTGGTTCAAAAAACACTTGGGTGCGCGCGATAAGTGACAATAACGTGCGGACAACTCGTCTAAGTGGGGTCACAATCTCGCCACCCGATTGTGCGATGAACGCCCCGGTCTACTAAAGCGGAACTCTAAAAGATACGAGGACACCTTGTACACCCCGAATGAATCATAGTTACCAGTTCTATACCTCGAGTTGGCCCCATTTCTGAAGGGTTGTGTCCTGAAGCGACTACGACGCTGACGACGCCTAAATTAGACGAGCGTGCGAAGTCGACCAAGGGCGCGTCCTGCTCGAATGAGCGCGTCCCTGTTGTACGAGCGCGTAGCTCCCCGACACCCCTACAGTGATCAAGAAACAGCGAGGCCGCCGGCTAGACCGCCTGATCCACGACGTGGGTATGTGATACTCGAGAACGGAAAGCTAGCCCTTGTTTTACTCTGGTTTTATGCTTCTGGCGGAGTTGTCGTCGACGACGTCGCGAATGATTTCGATTGTGAGCACTGAGTCGACCACCACATTCCTACCGTCAACACTACAGTTGCTTAGAGGTCTAACTCTCCCTGACTTGGCTGGAAGACGAAAAGGATGCTATGCTGGCTGCTCTGAGATTGTACCACCATCACTAACAAGCCGACATACCCAGATTAAACCACACGTAATCGCGTTTACAGGGTCAAGTACCATTCTCGTTCCCGCTGAAATCGTTTATGAGCCCTGCCGCCCAACAAGGAAAAAAGGATCGGCTAATGCTCTTGGCTCACATTAGTGTCGATCTCGACACGTATGCAGTCCTAGGGATTGGTACATTGGTGATTTTAGTCACCGTCTCTGGTGTTTGAGTGCCAATGAAGAGCTTGGTTCACTTAACGAACAGGACTACACTAAAACTGTCGTTGATCACTCTTCGTTTGCATCGATGACATCATGATCCAGTGTGGAATGTTGATGGATTTGTGTTGAATGAGACGTGGCATTACCTAAGGGGTTACGTAAAGGTGATGGAACATGATGGAATACAGTATCTCCTGCCGTAGACTCTTGACGCGTTCATTAGGTGGACCTTACTCGTTGGCCAGATGGACGAATACTAGGGGTGTCTCATCCGCTTATTCCACTAGACTAACAGCCTTTTTTTAAACCGTAAGTGAAGGCACCGCTGCTCCCGAATGAGCAGACGCGGGGAGATATTATGATGGGCTACTGAACTAATATCTTGTTTCAAGAGAGCTAATCCTCTAATTGACGTGATCTAACGATCAGATAAAGTCTTGATCAGGGTGATATACGAATTTCTATGGTCTTTTATCTTAAATCCCTAGCAACACTTACATATATGTGAAGTTCGACCGAGACTTATAGTATATACCGAGAGCTAAGTAGGCAACTACGGAACATTTACCGGACCATAATTCGATTATATTAGTATCTAGAGAAAAAGCTGGGGTGACTAGTGCTTATGCCTTCGGCTTGGCTTCAACAGGCAAAAGCTAAAGGTGGTGAGTCCCTTGAATCCGGTTGCTTACCCTAATTTGGGGCCTAGCGTCTGTTCATAATTGCCAAAAAAACCAGATAACAGCATACGTCGATTTAATCCCAGTCATATTTGCCTTCGGGAGATGAAAATCAGACCACAGCATTCAAGCTGGGCTTGCTCTAGTGGATAATTGTGGATAACGCGCTGACACCCCTAATTCCGTACCCTTCAGCTCGTGGTTCATCCATAATATCAATAGTTCTGGGTCGTCCACCAGTAGCACTATCATGATTCCGCTTTATTGTGTCACCCCTTTCAATGTGAGTCTATCACAGCTTGTGTTTGGTTCCCGCAGTGCCATTGATCCAGCGAATGTTCCGGTGTAATCAACTCGTCACTTATATAGAAAGCATCGACGACTTGTGGAAGAATACGAAGTATGCCTCCAACACCAGTGAGTAAAGGACGATGACTTCCAATTGAGTAATCCAGTCAAATAGGATCTAGGCAAACTACAACACTCATCTCTGTCTTCAAAAGAGTGGAGGCAGTATCCATTTCCTATCATAGTTGTCCAAAGGCTTCAGCGTCACAAGGCGTGGTCACTAAGCTAGCGGTATCAAAGATTAGTCATTTGGGTAGCCTCTGAGTACGATTGACGCGTCGATTGAGGAAGTTCAGGTCTAACTCCACCATAATTGGAAAATACAAGATCCACCATCTCGTAGAGTACTCATCATAAAGCTTCAATTTTTGCTGGAATAACGAGTGGGTTGTGGCTATCCATTACCCAATTACCAAAGCTGAAGTTGCCTTGTTTCACCGGATGCTTTTGATGGTAAGTGAGCTCCATATTGTCCAATACATCTCTCCAGCTTCTCGCGTACGATTAGGCTAGTGAATAGCTTAAAGGCCAAACAAGAAGATGTTGTACCTAACAGAAATGAAACCACTAGACGTCGCAACTTCACCAATTTCCGTTTCTTGCAAGAGAAACCCCTTGAATACGCGTCAAATCTCCAACCCCAACGCCAAAATCAGTATCGTTAAGATACTGTAGAGATGACCAATCCATGACATCACCCATTGGTATCAATAAAACTATAATCCCGTTTTATCAATGACTTCAATGGGAGGTAACGCCGTTGGAGTTGCTGGTACTAACTGGAGAGAGGAACCAACTAAGCCTGGTGCTGGTAAAATAGGCACCGGCACTGTCGCTGGTGCCTCCGAGACCGTGAACGGCGGCTCGGGAGGAATATCCCGGTTCAACATGGCAAGAGTCTTTTGCAAACACTTTAGAAAATTGGCATCATACTCCAGCATACCATTATCATAAGATGGAGACCTCAAGTTACAGCACTGTTTAGCGCAATTTCAAGTAAACAGACACGGTACCGGCCGGCTAAAATTTTCCCAGGATCTCATCCCGCAGCCGTACCATCATCGCGCTGATTGATGCCGCCGTGCATAATTGTGTCAAAACGAAAATAAGCGATAAGTGGGTGGAAATTGTGTCAGGTGAATGTGGTACAAATGAGGTAAAAACGATTTTTGAACTTGATCGACCAGGAAACATGTTTTGGTACTCAAAAATATGTGAAGATGGATAAGCAAATGACTATCACAAGATGTCAAATAGATAATGAAAGGAAATAGGACGATATTTCAATATGCAATTCAATGAATATGCTAGGATGCAATCATATGAGATCATCAATGATTCACTTCTTGAGGTGAACACGAGGCATTGACATAAACTTTGGGTTGGGAATAAAAGGGCATGTCTTTTCAAATGTCAACACATGGCTGTTAAACCACTCTTCAGCCACACAGTGGTAGCCACATTCACATTTCCCCGTCAATTTCAAACGGTCTTTGTGCTTAACGTCGCGTGAGCTATGGCGGTCGTCAAACTGGAAATGGTGGTTAAGCATGTGTAACTTGCACTTGAAGAACGTAGGGAACTCTGCCATCTTGGAACACTTTCCTAGTGCTCTAAATTTGCACACAAACGGCCACCGTTGGCCGCCCCGGTGAGTATTCATGTGGCGGGCTAAATTCTTTCTTATATAGCGACCACACCCGGAACACTGGCCCAGCGTGGCCTTGGGCGCTTCTAAAGGAGCATCAATTGAGCCGACACCACTTTTAAAAGGCTGTTTCTGATCTGTTTTTGACATTGTTGGTGATAACGGGGCTGGTGGTGGTATTGATTCCAGCGCCGGCTCCAATTCAGGGATTAGAGGATTGACTGGAGGTGGTGAAATTGAAGCCTCTTGCTTCATTGTAGGAAATTTTGAAGTAGATTTATCTCTGTTGGTGGTGGTAAAACTCATTTGCCAGGGGTGTGAGTTGTTGCTGATTTTTGTTGAGGCAGAGTGCAAACTCTAGGCAAGTGTAGCATCTTACCCGACAAAACTCAAACGGCACAATTGTTATGGTATTAATCTCGATGTTGTGGGCTTATTAACGAGTGGATGATATGTCTATTCCCACTGATAACATCTATTTCATTTGAAACACCCACCGAGCCACTTGCTACAAGTGACTTGAACCCACCCAAAAAATAGAGTTAACAAGTACCAGTTCTGTCCATTGTGAAAGGAGAGTCAAAGTTGATTAAACAGATAATTCTCTATGTGCTATATTTGAATAAGATCTACCCATTGTGTTTGCCATTTGACTTTAATTGGCTTACGAATAAGTTCTTTCAGTGATGAAAATGATGATAACGGTTGGCTTCAGTGACTTCAATCTTTTTAAGACTGAAGCAGAGAACAAAACTACCTGTTCTTAACTGATAGACTTGGGATTATAGTTGGAAGTCATTATAAACTTGGTTATACCACTAAAGCACTGGCCTAATTACATCTAATTGAGCACTAAAAGACTTCACACCCTTTGATAGCACTGCCGGATGGCTCCTACGTTGTCTTAAATAGATTCAAACTCAAAGTGTCGACGGTACATCCATTATCTCGTATAGAATTGTTAGTCGGCCACAAGATTGAGATGTGCATATAGAAGTTCGGTGCAATTTGCGCGTACATTCCCCTGGTGGGGGAGACTGGGGGAGCTGCGGCGCTAGACGAAGAAGACACCACTTCTCACGCGTGTCAACTAGTCATTCGACAATCACGAGTGAATTCAATCCCGCACCAAGTTTCAGAGCTTCCAGTGCCATTACTGCCCTTATTCAACCTTCAAGACCATCTTATACTGCTCTCACGACCCGAATGACTTCCCCAGTTGCCGATGTCGATTTGGAAAAGAAGCAGTTCCACGTTAAGGCCGAGATCAAGCCATGGCTTTTGCGCTAACTTCACCCCCAGGGGATTGACCTCTTCGTCGAGAGAAACCGTCAGGGCAAAATCGTGTTCCGATGCCGCCTGAACACCGTGGCGACGCGTCGTTCGCGGTGCCCTTTTCGAATCAGATCGAACTACCTCAAAATCCTCAATGTCTGGCTGTTAACGGTGACCAACGACACTCACAATCATCCCATCCAGGGCACCCTGACCACCATTTCATGGCTGTTTCGCACTGTTCTGCCACCTTCGCTTCCTGTCTTGGAACAGGGTGAGATCCCCTCATTATCACCAGATGTTATTCCAGTAAATCTCCAAGGACGTTTGCGTTATCAAAAATGGGTCAGCTTACTTTGAGTAGTCAACAATCAATACGTTTCGTGAGACACTTGTAGTGACGCAATTACTTCGTGGTCGATTGAGCCTTTTGGGTGCGTGGAGGCGCCTTCCCCTCATTCTCACTTTTCGAGCAGCTTCCTCAGTTGCCCCACTTTCCTTCTCGAGTTCGGCTGAACCCCTGCACGACTTTTCCTCAAAAGGAGCGCTGCACATCCTGCCAATCGCTAAACTCTTGTGCCACTATGTCCAAAGCTATTGGCATTGATTTGGGTACCACCTACTCGTGTGTGGCTTACTTCCACAACGACAAGTGTGACGTCATTACCAATGACCACGGTAGCCGTACCACCCCGTCAATGGTGGCGTTCACCGATTCCGAGCGCTTGATTGGGGAGGCTGCGAAGAACCAGGCGGGCAGAAACCTCAACAACACCGTGTACGATGCCAAGCGGTTGATCGGCCGCCTGTACGACGACCCGGTGATTGAACAAGACAAGAAGTACTACCCCTTCAAGGTCGTCAACAAGGCCGGCAAGCCCGCTATCCAAGTGGAATACAAAGGTGAAACCAAGGTATTCTCACCTGAAGAGATTTCCGCCATGATATTGGCGAACATGAAGGAAACTGCCGAGGCATTTATCGGCTCGAAAGTCAACAATGCTGTGGTCACGGTTCCCGCTTACTTCAACAACTCGCAAAGACAAGCCACCATCGACGCCGCTAAGCTCGCTGACCTTAACGTGTTGAAAATCATCAACGAGCCCACCGCTGCCGCTATTGCCTATGGCTTGATTCCAGAAGTCAATATTGCTGAGAAGCGAAACATGTTAGTCTTCGATTTGGGTGGCGGTACTTTTGACTTGTCGTTGTTGTCTGTCGAAGGATGCGTCTTAAGGGTGATGGCAACCGCTGGTGACACTCACTTAGGTGGTAAAGACTTCGACAATCGTTTGGTGGAACATTTCATCCAGGAGTTCAAGCGCCAGACCGGTAAGGATATCACTGGCAACCAGAAAGCGATTAGAAAGTTGCGGAATGCCTGTGAGCCGGCAAAGAGAACGTTATCGTGGTCGGCTCAAACCGCCATTGAAATCGACGCGTTGTTTGAAGGTGACGACTTCTACACCTCAATCACCCGAGTCAAATTCGAAGAGTTGTGCGGCGACTTATTTGATATCACCATCGATTTGGCGGAACAGGTGTTGAAGGACGCGAATGTCGACAAGTCGGAAGTCGACGAGGTCGTGCTTGTTGGCGGCTCCACCAGAATCCCCAAGATTCGCAGCTTGTTGTCTGCATTTCTTGATGATATGTTCATCACGAAGTCGATCAATCCCGATGAAGCTGTTGCCTATGGCGCTGCAGTTCAAGCGGCAAAGTTGGTTGGCAACGACTCTGCGCAAATTCAGGACTTGGTAGTGATGGACGTTACTCCTTTGTCAATTGGTATCGGCACACATGGTGGGATCATGGAGACTATGATCCCGAGAAACGCACCAATTCCCTCCAAATTCATCAAAACCTTTTACAACGCATTTGACTACCAAGAATTTATTCTGTTCAGAATCTTTGAAGGTGAACGAGCCATGGCCACGGATAACAACTATCTCGGGGAATTCAATTTGCACAACATTAAGCTAGCTCGCGCAGGGGTCATTAAGGCTGATGTAACCTTTGATTTAGACGCCAACGGCATCTTGACGGTGTCTGCCGTGGAAAGAGGTACCAACAACTCGAGAATGGTTACCTTCATCCACGATAAAAGCAGATTCCTGCCCGAGGAAATTGAGCAGAAAGTTGTCGAAGCTAAGTTGCACAAGGAACGCGACGATGTTGAAATCGAGAGAGCCCTTGCCAAAAGTGCATTTGAATGCTTCGCAAAATCGTTGCTATATTCGATGATCCGTGGACCCTTAAAAGACCAGTTTAGCGCTGACGATAAGCAGACGCTCAAGGAGACGATCAACGAAGCTCTCTTGTGGTTGCAAAATTCACCGAATGCCACCAAGGGCGAGTACGCTCACCGTAAGCGGGAATTGGAATGGGCGGTGAACCCTATTGTGAATTCCCGCTGAAGCGTCATCTGATGATGATGATGATTTGGCGTCTGTCGAGGACGCGACGACTCTTTATCTTGATTAGTCGTGTGTATGGCAGTAATGAGATGAATATGACACCCCACACCGTAGGTAAACTCACAACTTTTCACTCAACGGTATTGGTAGTCATGAATGACAGTATCTTTAAATGAATAGCAACAGGAGTATCATTTTCTCTTCAATCTGGTGTGGCAAACCGAGGCTTGCTGTTTGTTATGATTGTAATCGCCATGGCGCGCGAAATACCACCGACAGAAACGAGACGCGGAAGCTGCATTTAGCGGTTTCAAAGCTTAATAAAAAAACAAAAATCACATATGCTAGCCGCTAGCGAAGACTAGATCAGACTTTTACCGGCTTTCCGATTTTGACTTTACAGTAGAACTAAAAAGTGTAAAAAGTGACTAGAGGATAGTATAAATTAATTAACTCATTTTGAGTTGAATTGAAAAATCTAAGCTCTTCTTCTTATACCTGTATTCGCTACCCGTAGTGTACTATGGTTACAATTTGTATTCTCGCACCTGATGGTCACCAAATCTGATTAACTCATATCCATTCCATCAGACTATCTGTTTTTAATATACTCTATGGAATTACTACCTAGTACATGTGTATACAATGTGAGAATTACTTGCTGCCCTTTTTGAAGAGCTTCTTGAGACCCTTTTTCTTCTTCTTCGTCTCCGTCGTCGGCGACATATCCGTCACCACCGGTTCCGGAGGACGGTAGCCAGTGGCAGCCGTGATGGGGACAGTGCCAGCCACAGGGGCAGCACCAGCAGCACCCATAGGCACGCCAATACCGTTAGGGTCAGATACCAGACCACCACTCATTCTCGGGTTAGAATTATTAAAACCGATAGGCAGACCTAACCGTTGAGTCTGCTTCATTTGCGGCAGCGGCCCCAGCCCCGTCAGGAACTGGCCCAGAGTTCTTGGGTGGCCCTGAGACGCTCCTGGAGGCGACATGCCCGGAGACATGCCCGGAGACATACCTGGGGACATCCCCGGTGAGCCATACAGTGTCGGTCTCTGTTTAGGCAAAAGGTGTTGAGGCACCTCGCGATTAGCGTTCTTGGCACGCTGTTTCCACAACGGGATTTCCAAGTCTTGAGGAGACTTTACCTTATCAATCAGCTGTAACCCGATTAAGAAGTCTCTCGGTCTCAAGATCAGCTCGGAACCAATGTACATGTCTTTATTAAGCTGGTCGCCAAGCTCGTACACCAGCCGCATCTCCGAATAAGTCATGCCGCCGGCGACGTAGACAAACACCCTTTGGCGCGGTCTCAACAGTTGCGGTCCCACCCGGGTCAGCAGCTGCGCCCACAGCGCTTTGATGCGGTTATTTCTAAGCAGAGCCGGTTGTTGCAGCAGCGAAGGCCCCGCATCGATGGCATCGTCCTCCAACGGCTTTTCCCGGAAGTAAGGGAACCAGTCCTCATCCAATTGGTGTTTGACGGCTTTCTGGACCACGTCTTTGACACCCGGACCGAATCTCGACGTATTATAAGTACCGTCATTATTAATCGTGTGGAACATCTGCTTATCCACTTTCGGGTCCTGGACATCCTTTTTGACGATGGGGAACCCCACCTTATACAAGTTGGTGAAGCACCGAGAAATGAGCGACGTCACCTGGCGATCGTTAACACCAATAAACTTGACGAGCTTGATGAAATCCAGCTCCACAAGCCCGCCCCGGTACAACCCGTAGATTAATACAAGCCGCATTTTGTCATTAACCGTCAAATCTTCTCGGGCAAGAAGCACGATCAAATCGTCGTGTAAATGACGATTACGCTCGCCTTCAAACAGAGTGCCGTCAGCAGCACACGTTTGTTCGAAATCAGCGGCAAACTCGGCCAATTTCCGCAGAGCGTTACGGTCAAGACAGTCGTCGATAAGCGTCTTGTGCATCGTCAAAAGGCGTCTTTCCTCGTCAAACCCCTTTAAATTGGCCATGATATAGATTAAGTCGCCCAGCGTCTGCGCCTTGGACCGGTCGACCAACCGCAGGTTATTTTTAATTAACTCGTTGATGCGGTTGATGATGAGCTCCAGCAGCTCGATGATATGCATGTGGCGCAACGCCACCCAGTCTTCGTCGGTTTCGTTTTCTAGTTTCGCCTTCATCTGTTTCACTTCCCCCGTTTCCGTTTCCGCTTCGTACTCGTACTTACCGGTACGCTCTAACAGGGGCACGATATCCATGGCCATTGCCTGGTAAGTGAACTCATGTAATAACGGAGCGAAAAGATCAAGACTGCGGTCAACAATGATGAGTAATGACCGCGGTTTATCTCCCGTAGTGGCGGGAGGAAAATCGGGGTTAGCTCTGAAGTAATCGTCGATTTGCCGCTGGTACTCATCAGCGATGAGTTCAGGTAATCTCAGTGCCGGGTACTGGTTCAGTTCTTTCGATTGGTCAGGACAGTAGAAGCGGATTAACGGCATTTCCTCAGTAAGCACCACTAAGTTAACCAACGCTCTCGCCGCCAATTGGATCTGGGGAATGACTAAATCGCCACAATTCTCGTTATAGTAGATCGGCATCAGATTAGGAGTGATGTTATCCGTCAAGAAAACGTGGGATTCAAGCGGAAGGAGCACTGAAGTCGTATAATTGATTCTGCCATCGAAATACGCCGCTATCTTCGGGTTCTTCATGAAATGCTGGCCATTGAAATAATGGGTCACCTCGGGTTCGTCCAGAGGTAAAAATAAGCCAATACCACCTTTATACCGAGCGGTGTGGGCGTCGGCAGCGATACACTTGAGATTAAACAACAGCATCTCGACAAAGTAGATCCCCTCCATGTACAGGTTCTGCTTGCGGGCGTCATCGATCTTCTCGATCAGGGTGACGATGCGCAAGAGCTGTTCCTTGGTTAACACGGCGTTGATCACGCGTTCGGTGGTGTCGTCGATGACGAGGGCATAGAGGCCGCCGGGCTGCTGGACCCGCTTGATCTCGTCGTGGATGTACTTGCTCTGGAGGTGCAAAAGCGACGTGGGGTCGCTTGAGGCCAGAGACATGGGCGCAGGGGGCGGGCGGGCGGTGGTGGGTAAGGAATGGGGGTGTGTTGCTACCTAAGGTTCCTAGTTCGCAGCACCAATCCTATGAGGGAAGGCACGTGACACACTTGGGTATAACCATTAACAGCCATTTACGAGCCAATAATCTAATGGCAATTGGTCGTATCTAAGCTGATTTCAGTTAATTATGATCAATTGATTTAGTTGATGATGTTTTTAAGTTCTTAGTGGATCCGATACGGCGGAATTGAGTAGCTACCAGAGTGATTGCTGGATCGCTCCTTCCCGATCGGGAAACTGTCACACTCACCGCTTCCGCGCGTACCACTCGCTAACGTCAGTGAACAGTCCGATAAAGGCTTCAGAACTCCACAAATTAACTACAACTAAGACATTGATGAAATTGCTATAACATAACTGAATTCGAACTCAATTGCTTACACTATCTCTGCTAGATCAATCTCTATATTCTGTGATATGCCTCTCTTTGATAAATTTCTACTACTCACTGTAGATTTCACAGCACTGGGTTTTCGGCGTCACTGGGTTTTTTCACAGCTCCGTGCCAGCTAACCACACAAAAACGTGGCACCCGCACTGGGCGTCGTATTGAAAAATTAGCCAGCACGATCTAAACCAACTAACAACGATACTAAGTTTGATCCCAATATATCTAAAAACGTACCGGTCAATTTCAATTTCCCTGAATTATCTTAATATAGATGATGTAGCTGTGTAACGAGGCTTAGTCGTAAATATTTACGGTTTCTTTGGCGGCGGTTTTTCTGCCACGGCTAGGTACCGCGCGCGTGTACCACACACCTGCCACGAGTCCTTTGACCACTCTGTCTCCACCATACTCGTGTCTCCCGTGACTTGACATGGCGTCACCCTCTCCCGTGGCCGAGGCCGCAGCCTACATCGCCGGCTGGTACACGTTCCTGCTCGTCCTCTCCGTGTACAACAAGTGGATGTTTGGCGACGTCGGGCTCGACTTCCGCTTCCCCATCCTCATCACCGCCTGCCACCAAGTGGTGCTTTGCGGGATATCGGCTTTGATCCTTTACCTTAAGCCTCAGCTACGGCCACAGCACGCACGCACCAATTTCGCCCAGATGTTCGTCATTGATGCCAAAGCCTATTTTACCCAGATCGTCCCCTGCTCGGTAGCGCTGGCGGCCGATATCGGGTTGTCTAATGTGCTGCTTAAATTCATCTCGCTCAGTTTGTATACCATGCTCAAAACGCTGTCGCTTGTGTTTGTGCTCATATTTGGTCTCCTTTTCCGCCTCGAGAAATTCAACTGGAGACTCGTGGTCATCGTCGCTATCATGACGGTACTGGTGGCAATGATGGGTAAGACCCCTGAGGCTGGCTCTAAACACGATCCGGTCGGGGTGATCTGTATTTTGGTGGCACTGTGTATGCTGGGTCTCCGGTGGCTGCTCACTCAGATCTTGCTCAAACGCAACCATAACCCTTACACTAATACGTCGTTTTCCACTATATTCTACGTGCTGCCAGGGATGGCTCTCCTTTTATTTGTGGTGGGTTTATTCGCCGAAGGATGGGGTGATTTCGTCGCCGCCGAAGTATGGCAAGATAAAGGTGTTGCCCTCACTCTTGTGCTCATGCTCTTCCCTGGGGTGTTAGCGTTTGCCATGACTTATTGTGAGTTTATGCTTTTGAAAGTGGCCCAGGTATTGACGATGCTGATAGCGGGGATGCTCAAGGAGGTGTTGACGATCGTCGCCTCCACCGTGCTCTTTGGCGACAAGTTGAGCGGGCTCAACGTCGTGGGCCTTGTGCTTACGCTTGCCGACGTGTTGTGGTACAATTTGTACCGCTATCAAGTGAAAGACAGCGACCCTGATCCTACCCCGATAACCTATGTCGCCATTGACCACGACGAACCGCGCTCGCCGAGACCCCTGGTGGAAATGAGAAGACTCTGACAACAACCGCACGATTGTTAACATCCCTAGAAGTGGTTTACATGACCAATCATCATGATTTAGATAGAGATTCCCTTTGGAGTATTAATAGACACATGGTACTAATGGCATGAGTGGAGAAAATATTAGTTTGACGTTCACAACGAATGGTCTACAGCTAAGACTTTATTTGAAGAATAAGAGATTTCATTGGAGACTGGTTGAATTGTTAATTTAAGGCCATAATGGTTGGTCTGAGTGGGATCGGATATCGCGGTTCAAATCGGCAATCTTAGACATCACACGACCTTTTCTGTGAACTGAGTCCGACACACATTTCCAATTGTGAGAATAAAAATGCATGCGACTGCCGCATTTCTAGCCAAACACGACCCCCTATTTGCTTGACTAGAACAATATAAGAGCAGGCACTTTCACAACCTAAGCAACTAATCTAATAGATTTAGTCTCGTATCGAATCGTCGACTCATTATACTTTATCTTTAGCTTGTTTGTGCCACCCCCTTATATCCCTTTCTGTGTTAATGATATCGCTGTAGCTAATAATCTGGCATCGCTTTAGCCTACAGATTGTGGGGGTGGACACTAGCAACCATAAATAAAACTGTATGTCTAAGGGGTGGCAGTCGACCTAGCGATGGTAGCCATGATACCGTCAATCAGAAAGAGTTGAAACAATTCACAATGCTTTATCGGAAATGTTAGTCTTGGCTATATGCGACCTTCGGTCGTGGCGGTGCTCGTCACCTAGTACACTTTGATGAGATGTCTCACTTTCAAAAATCACCGTTCAAATCAATCAAATTATAGTCTAACTTTATTCTTGCCTTTACATTTCGGTGGCAAATCTACTCCGTAAACTTTTATAGTTGCCTCGGGAGGAGTATTATACCTTTCCACAGGAGTCAAGTAGAGCGGCTAAGTACAATTGACTACGCCTCGTTTGTGCCAAGGTTTACGGAATTCACGGGGACCACAATATCCTTTCTAAAATGAATCTATAATCTACACTTAGTAGTCAGTTCTATTTATCATTAAATAATGAGCTAATTCGCGTAGGCGTCGGTTACAACTCGATGTTATTGTTGTCATCGCATGGTTTTTTTTTTGCGGGGAAAAACGCCGCACGTGACCCGCATTTTTTTTAGCCTTATGCGAATTTCGTCCCACAAAACCGTAAACCGACAGACACACCTCCATACCCCTTCGCCCCCACCACAAACACACCCCAGAGACACCAAAACACCATGATGAAGTGGGTGTACGGCTTCCCCTTATTGGCGCTAGCGCTGGCTCTCGGCCACGAAAACGAAGGCGACGACCTCGACTCCACCTCGCGCCTCCCCACCTCGGTATGGGTGACCACCACCATCGCCGGCGGCGGCCTTGCCACCGTCCAAGTGCAATTCACGCAGACGTTTGCTCCTGTGGCGTCGTCGGCGGCGGAAGTGCCGCTGGGAGCGATGGGATTGGGCACGATATCCGGCTCCGTCGGCGGCGACCGGATCTATGAGACCACCACCATTGGCGGCGCCGGAGCCGCCCTGGTGATGTGGGGCGGCGCCGCCATGGTCCTCGGCGGCCTCTTGCTTTAGATAGACAATGGAAAATACCCGGGTTTGAACCTCATCAATAGCACAAATGTACTTAATCAATGGATGACGACACATACAAAAATTAGGCTTCAGTGGTGGTAGCGGTGCCGTTGTGGTCACCGTTGGCCACGGCATCGCCATTAGCTTCAACTTTGACGTCCGTTTCTTCAGATTTGACGTCAGAAGAAGCAGTGTCTTCTTCCTTGATTTCAGTGGATGGGGTAGATTCCGGTTGAGGAGTAGGCGTAGGGTCAGGGTTAACCATCATTTCGGGTCGGTTAATCGGAACGGTGAAGCCAAGAGACAGTTTAAGCACTTCGGTGATGCGTTCTCTCACTTCAGGGTAAGGGAACTGAGACTCTGGTAAACGGGCCAATACCACAAGCCAGCGCATCAACGACAGCTTAGCGTATACAGCTTTAGGGAACTCAGGTGTAAGGAGTTGTTGAAGGTCATCCAACGCTGCTAACGCCGGTTGAGGGTCAATTTGGTACACTTTAGCGTCGTCTTCACTCTTGACCGCGGGGTGTTCCAAATCAACCACTTGTTTAAGCACTTCGGCACTCACTTTATGGAATTGGTCATTAGCACGAGCAATGCGAGCCAGCACTTCGGTGGCCAGACCGATTTCGTCGTCAAATAATTGCTTTTGTTCAGCTTCATCGTCAAAGATATAGTCGCCATTAGTCTTATCGTAGACAAATAAATCGTCAGTGCCCCAATCGTCATCGTAGCCAGGAAGTCTAGGAGTTTCTTCCTTCTTTGCGGTTTCCTTTTTGGTGGTCTCTTTTTTAGTAGGCAGTCTTTCCAGGCGTTTACGAGGAGTCTTAGTGGTGGCGGCTCGCTTTCTCGGGGTACTTTCAGTGGTAGTGGGAGCTTTACGCTTTTTCGGACTGGGGTCGGTATCGGTAGCCATTTCGAGGATTTCGTCGTCAAGTTCAGCGGTGGGGTCAGGCTGGAGCAGCAGGCCGTACATGGCAAACAATTCCATCTCCGGCGGGTCCAACGCCATCGCAAACGCCGACTCAAGCATGTTATCTTTACGTCTCTTGCGCAGCGACGCGTCAAAGTGGTCCTGGATCATTTCCTGGCTCAAATGCTTTAAATCGCTGGCGTGGATCCAGATATAAGTATCATCACTGAAAAACCGTACCGGTACCGCTGGGCCTTTCTTCTTCAGTGTTCTCGGCTTCAATTTGGCCACGTTGGCTGGGAGCACTTCCTCACTGAGTACCATGGCGGGCCACGAAGGGTAGCCTTTCACTTTAGCAAGCACCACGTCTCGCGGGGCAAACGGCGACTCGGGAGCTTCCTGAGGCTCTGAAGCTTCTTGAGCTGGTTCGGTTTGTTCTTCAGTAGCTTGAATTTCATTATTAGGGTCATTGCTTTCAGTGGCGGCGTCGCCACTGGCGGGAACTGAGGTGTCAGCATTATCGCCGCCCTGGTCAATCTTTGAGTCCGTGGCGTCAATCACTGGTTTGGTAGCAGCATCAATGGCATCGCTAGTGGTGGTCACACTGGTAGCCGGGACTTCGTCGGAGGACATGGGACGAGGGTGTGGGAAACGATTAGGTGGCAATGGGCTTAGGCGTGAGACGGTGAGACCCGAGCGCCGCGCTTAGGTTAACAATGGCCAACGTGGGCAGGGTAACAAAAAGTGAAAGTCGAGAATTGGGCTATTAAGTCGATTTGAAAGTTATTACTGGTTTCAAAATTGAATTTAATTGGTGGTGATACCGTAAATTGCTGTCGTTTAGTACACGTAGACGACGGTGCGATGTCCCACATGGGGTCACCAAATGAGCCACAATTGACACGAAAACTTCAAGTTTGATGATGAGACGATAAACTTTAGATTCAAAGTGAATGAATGAATTCAATTTTTCAAGTAAGTGCCTGTTGGCGTTTCCGTCGGAGTGGCTTCAATTACTACCATCTACGCGCACTACTAGTAATGCCTTAGGCTAGCAATTACTCACCAATTTTATCAGAAACAGAAGTCTATTACTTTCAAGGTGCATGGTATTATTATGTGTGTCATATCTCGTTACTCATCACTCAAGGTCGCTGGACTTAGTCGTGGTATGGGCTGCTTCCGGTTTCGTCAACTCGGTAGCTTCAAGCTCATTATTAGCCGGAGCCGCAGCAGTAGCCTTAGCAAAACTGTCCATGATCGGTGCATCCACTTCCGGAGCCAGCGTCACATCGGTAGGGTGTGATTTATCCTTGATCCACCCATCTTTTAACAGACCAACAAACTCCGATACATCAGCTAGTAAACCCGTAGGACCGGAAGCGAAAAACAGTTTCCCTTCTTTGGCATTGATCCATTGTTGGTGATCAATATCTTCTTCCTCACTAGCAATCAGCATCCGGTCAATTTCATCATTCTCCTTAGCAATGACGTCACGCGAAAGCATCGGCGTCAACATTCTGGAGAACTCAGAACCCTCCATATCAATATCCTCATCATCATCACCGGCTTCGTCTTCAGTGACAGATTCAATGTCAGTATCCTCGGGTAAGTCGACCATTCCAAAGTGTTCGGATACCACATGGTCAATCACTGGCCACCCATAAGCGTTAGCGAAACGACGTCTGACCACGATATTATTATGAGCATCTGGTTTAAGCTTCACAATAACTTTCCGCCACAGCATGTTTCGGTGGTATTCACGGGCAATGGCTTCTTCAACGTCGTCTAAATTGAAATCGACTTTATCCAAGATCTTTTGCATTTCCCGTTTCGCCAGCTCGATGTAGCCACTCTCCCCCTTTTTCGATGACGCCAGTGATTGGTTATCATCATCAGCATCATTGTGTACGGGAGGTAAATCGGCTTCGCCATAAACACGATCGTGGAGGATAGGATTATCCCGGTAATCAGGGTCGTTAATGTATCTCATTGACGGTAAAGGTGGAAGTAAAACGTTAGGAAAGGACTCAATAATCGACAGAGTAGGGATACCTTCAATCTCTGCGCCTGACTGGTTCTCCACTTTAGTTTTTATGCCATTATCTGCTTCCACTTGGGGACCAGAACGAGGCTCTGCCAGCGCCTTTTGCGGCATGAGATACGAAATAATCAGTTGCATGGAGAACGTACCTGATGCTGAGTTAGGGTTACTAGGTACCTTAGCGATTTCGTAGCCGTTAGCGCCACTTTCCTCTTCAGGGCGAGCCTCGGTCTCATTATGGTTATAAAGCTCGACAAGCTCATCGTAGTCCAAATATAAGAGTGCCAGTGTTCTTAAGGGGACAATGCCATCGTTGATTGCATTGGCATATACGGTACGCCGCACAAACCGTTTAAGCACTTGGTGAGTAGGACCACCCGGTAAAAGGAGTAATAGCGGCTTGTTATCGTATTCCACTTGTTTCAAACCCAAATCCTGACCGGTTTTACCCACGACACCAGCATTAAGCGCCAAATTGACGTATATCGGGTTCTCATTGGCTACCCCTAAAAGTGGCAGGGCAATGGTAACAAAGTTTATCGGGGTAATCTTCTCGAAAAACCACAGGAAATTGGTATGGAGATACGCAATGGCAAACGTTTGTACTAAGCCACCGAGGGAGTGACCGACAAATGAGATTTTCGCCACTTTATTATCCATGAACATCAGGTTCGTGGTGACTAAATCGATGATATACTCGGCCACTCGACTGCCCAAGTACTTGATCCCTCTCTCTGTTTTGCCAACATTACCGAAATATGCTTTCACACACAAGTTATCGGTTTTCCCCACGGTATCGATCTGCTCTTTCAAATACATCAAATCCGCCGATGCCGTCAGATGGAGGCCGTGGGTCAAGATAACCAAATGAATAGGACGGGTAGGGTCAGGCAACGGTAAGTTCCACAAGTCTAGCGAGTTATTGTGGACGACATGGAGCAATTTCTTCTCCCCCAAATGGCCTCTTTCTTTAGACGACGAGTCATCCTTAAGCACCTCCTTGGACGTGCCAATTGAAATCTCCATATCAATCAGCACTGCCGGGTTAAACAAGATCTGACTGATGACGTCCACCGTCCACCCGTAGCGTGGTTTCATGATATGGCAACTTAATTCACAGTAAAACAGCTGGCCCGGTAATAACTGGGGCTCAAACACGGGCTGGTCGGCGGTGATGAAACACTTGTGTCTGGGGTCGTATCCGTCCTGGCGACAGTCGACGTAGAGCACGTAGGGTCCCGTGAGGTAGGCGGCTCGTAAAGCGATCAGCTGGGTGTTCTTCACTTTGAGCCATAGCAGGGGAGCGGGGAATGTTCCTGGGGTGTAATTGATGCGGAATCGCTCGTAGCCGCCGGCTTTCACCGTCTGGACCTCCCGGTATAGCACTTGCGGCTCCATGGCAACCGACTGGGAAATAGTATGCGACTGGTCTTTTAGGCGGTGGACAAGCAACCTGATTTGGCGTGCGGCGATGTACTAATGTGACACAAACCTGGTGTTTGTAATTCGGGAAATTGAAAGGTGGTGGTGTGGTTTTTTGGAGATTGTTGGATGGTGGGAACGCAAAAAGTTTACGGGGGGTTCGGGTTTGGTTGACATGTGATTGACGGCTTCAACGGTTAGCGCGACAGAAGAAAAAAAGAAACTCCGGTACGGGGAATCGAACCCCGGTCGCGGCATGGAGAGTGCTGAGTGATAACCACTACACTATACCGGATTCTGAATTTTTGATTACACAAAGAGATTGAGCCTGGACAAGTTTAAGGCTATGAAAACCGACAAAGTCCCTCAATTTTAGAATTTATTGTGCTTTTCGTGTACGTCGTCTATTCATTAAATCGTAATTTGGTTTTGGTAGCGTTTCACGCACCGGTCGCTGCAGAATTGGAAGCGAATGGGGATGTTCCTCTGTTGCAAAATGTCCCACCATTCGTATACCAGTGCCATCGGATCGACAATAAGCACCTCACACTGGCTACACCGGTCCTGGTAGTGTCCGCACCATATTGCCCGTGAGATAAGCTCATGGTACATCGGATCCATCGCCCGCTTCCAGTCTTTAGTGTCAGCGTACAGAGCATCAAACTGAGCCAAATGGTGGAGGCACCACGTTTGAAGCAGCGGCACTGGCGTTTGCGGACGGTGGTACTCGATTTCCCCTCGATACCGGCGACAAAAGTTTGGTTTCTCAGCTGGTAAGGGGACTTCAGTAGCGGTATCGGGGACAGGTAACCACGGATTAGGACCGGAGCCAAATTGCTTTAAATTGGGGGCAAGGTGAAGGAATTGCCAGGGAAGCCATTTAATACGGTTGGCAGCAAGGTTTAAGTCCGTCAAGTGAGTCAATTCGCCGATTAATGGCGGGATGGTCTCGATCTTATTATGGCGTAGACCTAACACTTCAATCTTTTTAAACTGAAACAACAGCGGCTGGAGCGAACGAAGCTGGTTATTACTGGCATAAACTTGGAAATGGGCATGCGAACCAATCACGACAAGGTCCTCCATGTCGGCGATCTCGTCGGGGATATCAGTAAGCTCCATCCCCTCTAAATCCAATAGAGGGTTACACTCTTCAAAGGCAGTCATAATCCTCTGGCGGGCTTTATCCAAGCTGATCTGTGACAGGTGAGGGTCCACCTCTGACGTGGGAGCCTCCTCTAGCGGCTTATACCGATTAAACCGATCAATGCCGAAATCGGCATCCAGCGACGGCATCATCGCTCGCAGCGGCGGCCGCGGTCGCAGCAGTACGGCGTCGTGATGGTCAGGCAGAGTAGGCGGGAAATTGAAGTGTTGGCTTGTAAATTCGTCGTATTCCAGCGCCAACACGGGGGGACTCAGGGGAGGGTAGATTGTATCGGGGGTTTCCACATCGTCTGACGGCGGCACTTCAGCTAAGTTTTGCCGCTTGTGATTATCGTGTTCGCTGTAACTGGTGAGCTTTCTTTTAAGTCGAGGAACCGCCGCTACCAGCAGTGGTAAGGGTACTCTTTTTGGCGGTATTCCAACACTTTGCGAGTTCCGGGCCAGATCCGGGGTCCGGGTGTGGAAACTGGAGCTTGCGTTGGCATCAATCACCTCTCGTGGTCTTGGCAGCGTGTCGTAGGCTATCGATGCCTCGTCGCCACCCTTGGTGTAGGCGAAGGGAAGCAAGGGCGTGTCCTTGTTCATCAATCCTGGTGGGCTACCGAAAAAGCGAGCGCCCCGATAGGCGACGCGTCGTGCGATAAAGGGGGCGTGAGAGCGAAGCGAATAGGGGGAAAGTTTGGCATAGTAAATGAAACTGTAAAGGATATTGACAGCGTAAGTTGAGGATGAGGTAAGGTTTTATCATAGTGTTGTCAATTGGTTACTTGATTTAATTAAAAGGGGATTGAAGCTAGTGAGGGAAGAGACGCGTAACTCTCGTAAAAAAGACACTCGTAAAGTGGGAAAAAGACCACGATAAAGGAATATTAATGGAAAAACGTGTAGAGTAAGTGGTCCTATTGTAAGCATTTGGAATTCTCGTCAATTTAAGTTGTCATTCATTTTAGTTGTAGATTCATTTGATTTAATGGAATTTTTCATAATTGGTGGCCTTCTTCAGGTAGAGGATCTGATTGAGTATGGGTATCTCCTGTAAATCATGAATAAATAGCAGTCCAATCAGAGTGTTTTTCAACTTTGATTCGGGACTAATGGAATTGTCGACTAAAGGCACGCACCCCTTGAGGTTCCCTGCCATGCACCGACCCCTAACTCTCCCCTTAGCTCGCCAACGCATTGCGGTGTCAACTCCAGAAATTGACAGAAAACGTTCGAGATGTCTACCTTAGCGACAAATGATACTCAGTGTCAACTAGCTGAGCTTTCAATTGACCTCGAACCCATTGAAAACTCTCGTGTTTTGCTTCCTCTAGGCTAAATTGGTGGATAGGCCAGGTGAAATTCTGGATGCACCTGCGGCAATAGGGGTGCCTGAACAATAGCCACTAGTTGCGATCCAACACGACATTCATCTCCAATACGAAATCACGTGTATTGAAAGCCGTGGAAGATGGATCTGATTAGCCTACACAATTTATTGCTCACATGATCGAAGGTACCAGTGATTTCAGGACTACAGTTACCACCAATAATAGTCTAATCCTCGTGGGGTCACAAAATCAGTTTAGTGGAGTTTAGAACAATGTTCGGGCGTCACAAACTGCACCAGCTGTTTCAGCTGGTTATAAAGCGACGTAATAGACCTTCAATTGCTTAACCATGTTGGTGTTTAACTTGTTATCATTTGTCTCGTTGGCGACGGCGTTGGTGATCCCCAATGAGCCGCTTGATCTTTCATCGTTGGACAAGCGAGCCAACGATGGTATCGTGTCCACTCCCGTCACCCAGAATGATTTTGTCTATTTTATGAATGTGAAGGTTGGATCTCAGGGGAAACTGTTTACTCCATTGGCGGATACTGGTTCTCCCATCACCTGGGTGCCTAATACTGATGACTGGGCTCATAAATCTACTTCTTTAATCAATACTACTCAACCGTTTTTCGTGGCTTACGTCGGTACGGTTAAGGATTATGGGTTTATGATTGAGGACAAATTCAGTTTTGGTGATAGTAACATTGACAGTTTCAAATTTGGCTACATTGATAACCCCAAGACTGCTAGTTGGGGGATCATAGGTCTTTCCCGGTGGGAAGGAGACCATCCAGGTTTACCTGACTCCATTAGACGCTACGATAATTTACCCGTCTATTTAAAGAAACAGGGGACTATTAATCATGGCATTGCCTCGCTATACTACAACCCTATAAGCAAGGAGGGCAAATTTATCTTTGGTGGCTACGACCAAGCAAAAGTGGGGTCGCCGTGGAGTATTCACAAGGATCCTACCACATTTAAAGTGCCCCTCACTAATGTCACCGTGGGAGGAGTCACTCATAAACCTGAAGGTGGAGACTACCCAATTGTCGTCGATACTGGCGGCAGTTCGTATCTTCCTGACGCCATTCTTGACCCGATTGCCTCTTTATACACTAATAGTCACAGGGAAAGTAATATGTGGATAGTTGATTGTAATGTCCGCGATACACTGTTCCAACTTGGGTTTGGCGATTTGGTTTTGAATATCCCGTTGAAGGATTTCCTTTTCCCTCACGGTCCGGGTCAGAAACAGTGTCAGTTAGCTGCATTCTCGTCGGAGAAGACGAATAACCTTACTCTTATCGGCGGGGCAATTTTAAACCATGTGGTGACCATCTTCGACTACGATAACGGTGTGATTAAAGTGGCTAATTTCAAGGATACCCAGGAGGAAAACATCGTCAAACCAGAGTAAATAGCTAAATTGATAAAAATAATTGGAGTCTAGAGTTGCAAATCTCGGATTAAAACAGTATGAGGGGAACATCATGCACGCTATATTTGGCAGCCACGGGTGTACAACTGAATGGCATTAATCTTGAACGATGGCAATTTTACCCTAATCAGAGGGGCTATCAAACAACGGCGTTTTCATCGTATCTTGAACTCGATGGTAATCTGACCAAAGTGCCGTGTCGTGATTTAAATGGCGCTTTCAGGATACCCCCGGCTACGGTTACCCTCACCAAAAAACTTGTAAAAAAGGCCTATGAAAATCGCTTTTAGAATCCTTCAATTGATTGATCTCGATTGTAAGTAGATCATCATGTAAATGTAGTTTTCATCGCTTCCGTGCTCAATAATTTCTTTTACCGGTTTTTTCGCTTAAACCCCCTACTCGCTTGTGGTTAGCTTATGGAGCTATTGGAACCGCTAACGTTAGGTGACAGCGACAGCCGCTCAGGCCCACGGGGTTACGGCACTTTTTGACACCTGCCAAGGCATTGAGGGCATTGAAGGGTATCGCCGTGCCGGATATAGCAAGCCCGCTAGGTCTATCCCCGATGCCGCGGAGCGGCAATACTCTCGTCGCTTGTGTGGTGTCTACCCGTACCGCCTCGCGCAGCCCCAAAGAAAACCCCAAAGATGAAAAAGGGCAATATTGGTGGTTTTTTTGAATTAAAAACAAGCTACTATGAAACAGAGACTTTAGAGAAGAGAGTAATATGTTTTTTAGGTATTTATACTGGCTTTTGGTGTTGATTTGTGTGGTTTTCTCACTTGTCTTTGACTCGCACTGGCTTAAAGCTTGACTCGTGCTACGGCGGACATTCACCTCCGCCGCCAAATGCCGAAGCTGCCAAACAAACATGCGGCAAACGATGGCGCTTAAAGCGCCGTTGACAGGTCACTACCGAGCCGCCAACAGCAACGGCACCGGTGGTAATGCCGTGAAATCTACCACGAAAGCCGTGTGTTTTTACCACGAAAGCCGTTTGTTGATGGGGGTTTCGCCACACACACGGCGATGCTCGACGCCGTTTAGGCGTTAGCCGTACTCGTAGAAGGCGTAACTGCCTAAGCCCGTGATGGGTTTCCACCTTGTATGGAACGCCGTAAACGAGATTTCTAGATGTTTTTACCGGTATACTTGCCGATACTCTCTCCTATGGTGAGGGAGAGCGATGGCGATGAGATGACGTCAGCGAAATTTCCGAGGTAATGAGAACTGAGAGTTAATGAGAAATACTGGAAGTTAATAGGAAATTGCTGCCAACGAACTGTTAGTTGGTGTACAACCATATCCTTGAGGTCAATTTTCAAATGAGATTCAAGTTTGTTATCCTTTGAGTTGGCTTTTGTAACTATTAGAGCTGAAATATCAGCCGTATTGCAAGATTCGAGTACAGTTCTCAGTGGTATGCTCAGTGCCATTCAGATTCAAAGAAAGAGAACTATCGCACAAGCTAAACTCACGCTTTCACTCGAAATTCAACAATAGAGCTTCAACTTAATAAATTCACAATTAATTCCACTCAACACAATCAAATCATTTGTTTTCATTACCCATTTGACCAATCACTTCAATACTGTACTTCCTCGCACTGGGGTCATGGCCGCTCATGGTGCGCCCGTACGTGCCCAAATGTCAAAGCTGCCGCCGCCTCCGGATTAAAGTAAGTGATATATCACAATTTTGTAAGCTATGAAGGATCGACTAACATCAGTGTGACTTGAAATTACCGTGTGAATATTGTGCTTCTCGCAACCGGGAGTGTGTCTACCCCGATTCGCCACCCTCCACAAAATCGACTACATCACCACAACAGACGCTGGACAGCTCAAATGCTAGTATAAATGAACCGATAGAGGATGAGCAACTACCAGAAGATGTGCTCGAACTAATTGAATCGATAAATGATCAGAATGATGAGCAATTACAGGATGGAAATGCCTTCCCTCAAACCCTACAAAGTTGTTCGGGAGAGCTATTATACGTCGACTTTGACGACTCTTTGTCACAGGATAAAGCTCTATATGATGATTCAGTGCTTATATCAAACCTTGGCCTAATATCTGAGTCACTGTTGTGGAATAAGATCCAGACGCTTTTCCCTCATAAACCAAACATGTCACCAATGGAAGTGTGTATATTACAATTTATGGTCGACTGGAGTATACGCCACTACGCTTCCAGCCGTGATACTCGACAGATACAGATGTGGGACGACGTTAAGGAGACGCTATACGCGACGCTGGAGTTGATCCAGCTGGGGATGTATGCGTTTCTGGGTTTAATGTTATTGGGAAACCATAATCGTCGCTACTTATTAGGGGATACGCCGATTGGTGATGGCCTGGAGTTGTCAATTGCTAAAGTATACAATTTTGCCATGAATCTGTACAGTTATTTGTTACTGGCGATAAGTCGCCAGATGGACCGAGTGCTCACTAATAGTTGTACAATCATGGAAGCGAAAGTGCTTATAACGTCGCTATCGTTTTTGTTTGCTGTTTTGGGCAGTTTACCTTCGGGTACTTGTCCCCTTATCGATTTCAATAGAGGCGGTAATGACTTTATCGCCTATAATATTGGCTACCGCAAGACTTATGAGACGTTGCTCCCACTATTAAGAGACCTGCCGTTTGAGAATAAACACGGTTTGAGTGTAACTATCGACGATGGATCTATAAGATCAACTCCGTTTTTCACTCGAATATTGGAGTATATTGACACTCATGCTGATACGCTAGGTACCTCAAATGATGTGGAAATAATTAGACACGCGTTTGCTGTGTTTGATAAACAGGTATATCGTACTACCGTCACGTTCACTCCTCTTGGCTACTACCATATATTTGTGGACATGACGGATGAGTTCTGGGACTTGGTATACGCTCAAAATCCGCTTGCTCTCAGCTGGCTTAACGTATTGGCGGCGTATGCACTTGTGTTTAAGCTCTACTACATCCGCGATAACAATATTTGGGTCGATTAATGAACTGGTATCGGGCGTGGTACGGTCACAGGTACTTTTGGGATGAGCCCGTATACCAAGCGGTGGTTGAACAAGGCTATTGCGTAACTGATTATGCGTTGCTACAATACTTTAACCCCCTCGAATGTGCCACGATTAATGAGATTTCATGACAATAACTTGATATTTACTGAAACTCACCGACTAGATTCGCTTGAAATCAAGTAAAGTTAAACTCTTCAGTTATCTAGATACCCTAATGACAAATATCAATATACTTCAAATACAATGATGATTGTATATATATAAGAGACGAATATCATAAAACACATGACAGAATATGAGTTCACACCAAGCAGATAGTTTGATTCTTGAGCTATAATGAAGTAACACAATAAAAACAGTTTACTATTCAACTTATATGATCGAATTTGTTTCACTCATTTATAATTTTCGTTGCCTTCCTTTGGTCTCCCCTCTTTGTTAGTGCGACGCGTAGATTGTGTGACAACGCGTATGGCTGAAGAGGAAGACACGCTTGGTCTCGATACGCCGATCCAGAAGGCCCGGGCTAAAGTCGCCCGTATCGACAACGACCGACTATTCAACCCGGTGCTGGGGCTACCGTACATCGTCAAGAATTACCCCAAATTGGTCAAGCTGATCGAACACAATGACCGCAAGTTCAGAGGGTCGAAATACCAGCGGGAACACGACAACTTGGGCAAAATCTTATCGTTCTACCACTTGTGGGCCCACGGGATGTTCCCTAAAGCGACGTTTAGGGACTGTATCAAGCTTACCCGTCGTTTTGGCGACCGTCTGGCTCGAGTGAAATTATGGCGCCGCTCGCTTATCGAAGCAGAAATCAATAAATTAAAGGTGAAACAAGGCTTAATCACTGAAGATGATGCTCAGGAAAACCTTAGAGAGTTCTCAGTGGTGGTGAATAACGAGGAAAACGCCCTGGAGGCAGTCTCGGCCACCCTCGACGATGAGGACGATTACGTGGCTCCTATGGACTTCTCGTTTATGGAACTGTCGTTATTTGTTGGCGCTGAAGGTGAAGATAACGATGATGACGTGCTCCTGCCACCAAAACTGCCATCGGCTGAGAAACAGTCTACTTCTTCACCTACACCTCCCGCCGCACCCGAACCTATGGAGGCAGAGGAAGAAGAAGAGATCCCCAGTGACATTGAACGCCAAGCAATGGAAGAAGCCAACAACAACGACGATGACGACGATGACCCCTTTAGCGACGACGACGCCGATATCCTCGCCGCGGCCTCCTTAGCATGAATAGATGACCTTCTTGAGCTCTTGCTTCTTTAGTGTTCTATGCTGATCTCTCACGTGACATGCGCTTACGCAGGCTGCGATTGCGAAATTTATCAGTGGTGATGTTGCCCCACACAATTAAACGCCACCATCTCCTATCTCCATGAATTTCGATGTCGACTATCAAGTCGATGGGTTTCCCTATACAGATAAGGCGTATTTCCCCCAGTATGTGCTTGAAAGATTAGTGGAGCTGATCCCTGAGGCGGAGCTCCCTCATCCGCTTATATTTAAAGGTGCGGTCCTGGGGGTCCATATGGGCGTCAAAGAGTTTCGGGAGGGGTCTGAACTGATAGTGGGTGTCAGCCAACAACTATATGATCGGTTACAAGTGGAAACTGAAACGGTACAACTTGTCCTGCCACCGAAAGCTACCCATATTAAGCTTAAACCGAAACTTGCCTACGATATCTTCAATTACAAGTTCTTTTTGGAAGCAGTGCTCCCTAAATACTATACTACGGTGACTGCAGGACAGACTCTTGTGGTGGAACACCAGGGACTCCGTTATGAGCTCTCAGTGGAGGAAGTGAATAACTCACAAGACACTACCACTTACTCGATTGTTGATGCTGATATCGAGTTGGAAATCAATGATGGTGGCCGCAGTGCTGAACTAAAAGATCCTGTGGATTTGAAATTGGGGAAGACAGTGACAGTGGACAATGCTGCCGTTAATGATTCCAATTTTGTCCCTACAATTTACAAAGTGGCCGTGGATGGGCCATTGGTGGTATCGGTGGATGGTGGTGATGTTATTGTTGCTGAAACACCCTTTTTAAACATGGAACGGTTCCAGTGGACGACTATGGACCAGGAGACTACTAAGGAAGTGGTAGTACCTGAGGGGAAACGAGATATCTACGTGGTCGCATTTAAATGGACACAAGGATCAGTGACGCTAAAAGTTGAGTCGGTTACCACTAGTACTACTGAAACTGAAATCAGTGAAAGTACTACTGACTCCGACTCTTCCATATGCCCCTCATGTGGTCGTGCCATTCCTAACGCTCTGTTTGCGCTTCACGTGGCTAGATGTCAACGAATGAATCAGAAGTGCGCTGAATGCGGCCAACCAAAGGTTCAGGGTACTCCTCACTTCCATTGCATTCAGTGTAAAGTAGCCCTGCTGGATCCTGTGTTTGAGTACCGTCACCATAAGCTCTTCCATGAAACCAGTTATACGTGTGAATGTCCTAACCATCCCAGTTTCTCGAATTACATTGAACTCGCCCACCACCGAGCCACTGAGTGCTCTCTCAAGCCAGTACTTTGTCAGTTCTGTCACCTTGTAGTCCCCCAAGAGGAGCTGGACTATCATGACCGTTATTTGGGGATCACTCACCATGAAAATGAGTGTGGTAATAAGACTACTGAGTGCTACCAGTGCCAAAAAGTGGTCAGATTCAAAGATTTGACCAACCATTTACAAATGCACGAGCTTAACAAACGACAACGGGTGGTTCCCCTAATCACCAAGTGCTCAAACCGTCTCTGTGTCAATGCCTCCGACCCTCAGCTGAATCTGGTCGGTCTTTGTGGCCACTGCTTTGGTCCCCTTTACACTCTGGTACACGATCCTACGGGAGCGAAACTTGCTAGCCGTATGGAACGTCGGTATATCCTTCAAATGTCGAAAGGGTGTGGCTGGAGTCAGTGTCCTAACCAATATTGTCGTACTGGGAAACCCATGGGGGATAACTTACGCATTTTCAGAGAAGAGTTGAAGCCACAAATCCCTCATGATTTTTGGTACTGTGTCGACGAACTGATGGACCATAAACGCCGACTTGTCGAGTCGTTACTGGAAGTATATCCTCCCGAAAGCGTCCTTGAAGCTGCTCAACAGTCATCGCCGATGGAAGAATGGCTTGAACGTCATGCTATCAAAGTATAGCCCAGCATTAGCATATAGAATTATAGAATATATTCATTTCATTTATTTACAAATTTTACCACGCCTCGCATTTGTTCATCCCAAAAGGGAACGATCACTACTAAGATGGGATCTCGAGCCGGTTACACAAAACGCAGCCGAACACCTCTAGCCGCGTGTATGTCTCGTCGCTTAGGGAAAACCGTTATTGCGTCAAAAGAAAGTCAAAGTAGTAAACATTCACATTCAAAAGGTATACATATCGTTATATAGTATTTTCCATTTGCCGAGGTGTAGACCCATAAAGTCCATTATTACAGCAAATTGACTAATCTCGGCTACTCAATTAAGCCAGAGGGGCAGCCAGGGGAGCAGCCGCGGCAGCGTTGGCGGCATCGTCAATGGCGTTGGCTTCGTCATCGGGGACAGTGATCGCAGTGTTGGTTTCCACGGCGAACGAGGCATCGTCAATGAGCTTGTTGGCGTCGTCCTCAGACACGGCGTAGGCAGAGTCAGAGCCACAGCCACAGGGGGAGTAGTTGTCGGGGAACGCGTAGTAGTACAGCGACCCCGAGTTGCTCTTGATGATGGTGATCTTCTTGCGGTACCAGGTGTTGTAAGACCCACCGAAGCCACCAAAGATACCCGGGAAGCTGCCCCAGAAGCTGCCACCAGGGAAACCCCAGCCCCAAGAGCCTTGACCGTTGATGTTGCCACCGTAGTTACCACCGAAACCACCACCAATGTTGCCGCCGTAGCCGCCACCAACACCACCACCAATGGCAGCACCGCCACCAAGAAGCCCGTTGAGGAGACCGGTGATCAAGCCGAGAGTGGCTTCGCCTTCAGCATGGGGAGCAGCAACGGGGGCCGAGGCGACACCAGCGGCAGCAGCGGCGACAGTAATAGCAGTAGTGAACTTCATATTTGGTTAGTAGAGGAGGATGATAATGAGGGAAACTCAAGCGAATTTGGTGGGCTTTTTATAGTCGAAATTCAGCTACCACAAACCCAGACTCGTGGGCGTGTGTGCTCGGAATAATTTGTCTGCGTGTACGCTGCAAGTCATCAGGGCGATGCACCGACATCTGACAGATGAAATGATGCATGATTGCGAAAAAATATGTTGTGACCGATAGCCTTAGTGATGCCTCGCAAACAGCGTATTGAAAGTGGCTTTTAGGCTTTGAGGAATGCCTAATCGGCTCCTGATGGGTTGCTGTCGCGTATAGTTGTGGAGCAGGTTATTAATTAGGCCTAATTGAGAATTGTGAATAGTCGCAGCCACACTGACGAGACAACGAGAAGATGTGTGGCAATGTACGTGATTAAAGACCTAGCTGTATAGAATTTGAGCTTGTTGAGTTAAAACAGATATCATATATTTACTAAGTCAATTATAACAGTGGTGGTGACTTCCAGGCCCTTGAAACCTGGTTTAATCAAGCACTTGATAAAAACTAATAGGCTTAGGTGGAAGAAGGTTCGGCCGCGGGAGCTTCAACGGGAGCGCTGGAAGCATCCTCAATGGGTTGAGCAGTGACCGAGGTGTTAGTTTCCACGGCGTAGGCAGCATCCTCGACAAGCTTGTTGGCATCATCCTCAGACACGGCGTAGGCAGCGTCGTAGTAGCACCCACAGGGGGTGTAGTAAGCGGGGAAGGTGTAGTAGTGGTTGTTGTAGTAGTGGTCCTTGATCACAGTCACCTTCTTTCTGTAGTAGTACGACGACTGGCCACCCCAGCCCCAGCCGCCCCAGCCGCCGAAGAGGCCACCAAGGAGACCCGAGATCAACCCGAGCGTGGCTTCACCCTCAGCTTGGGCAACGGGAGCAGCAACGGGAGCAGCAGCAACACCAGCAACGGCGGCGCCAGCGGTCAAAATAGTGGTGAACTTCATTAGATAATCGGGTAGGTAATTGATAGAAGACTTCAATAATTGAAGAGAAAACCTCTTTATATAGTGGGAACTCCAGGTCTTGGCGACTTTTTCGAGACGTTTGGAATACAGGCGTCATGCCAGTCGTTTGAACCTTGTCCTGCCATGTTATTTTGCATGTGGGATGGTAGTATGATTTTGTAAAAGGATTTCATAATGAAGTTTTTGGTGATTCATTTGGTGGTATGAGATCTGAGATATCTCTCGCAATAATTTACTTAGCAGGGGCTTAGTGCTATCGTCACTACCTTCACAATACACTCGCTAGTCTTCCCGTTAGACCTCGTTAGACGGTGCAGGCCCCCCTTGTGCTTTGCGTTATTTCATGCACCAAAGTTCGTATGCCTAGCACCGCCACAAGTTGCCGAGACATTTGGGCCGCTTGGTTTTGGGGCTACCATACACATACGTGGCGCGACTCTCGCCCTCTCGAATGAGAAAGTCATTCATGGGAAAGGGAACGAAAACAATCAGAGCAGCAATTCAATGACTGTGAGGGTTAGTCTTAGATTTCCAACTACAATAACTTAGTAATGGTCATATCTTTCTTCGTAGTTTGCTTGTCAGCTTAGACCAACCTAAATTTGATGTTTTTTCGAGGCGGCGGTGGTTTTGTCACATTAAAGAATGGATTTCGCCAAATATGGGTGGACTCGGCCCGAACACAAGGAGACCTTATACTTGTCCCGAGGATATGCTTTTTGAATAGCATGATCGACCATTACGCTGTTTCAAACAGCTATTGTGTAAACCGTTACATTAGTTGGTATGAGCTGTTGCATGCTCCTAACAGCAATAGACGGAAGCGCTAAAAGCTACATTCGCGTACATCTATACGTAGATGAGACGCGATAAACGATCAAGGGGGTTACTGCACCCTGATCAAAAACATACACTTTTTCGCTCGATTAGTTTTGGTGAAGGCTTCACTTCGCATTAGCAACAAAAAATAAGGTTGCAGCAGTTAAGGTTGGTTAAATGCGTATTTCATTTGTGGTCCCACAACCACAACCTGGTAGTGGTAATGTTTTGGGTTAAAAGCACAGCCCAGTTATATTTGTGGCAATACGTAAACGTTGGTCACGTTTGCTCTTCCCTCATTTGTCCAAATGCGTAACTAATTGGTTGCATAACGAGAAAACGTCGATGCTTTGTCTAATATAGTGGTATTCTATCCAAAAGAGGTGTAATATAAACAATTTCCGTTGACGTTTAACGAAAATAGCTTACATCATCACCTATCAACTCGAAGAGCTAAACTTTTTTGTGGATAAAATCGGGTTTGGACGTGTAACAAATGATTAAACCTCGTGGATATTGCCATTGTAGCTCGATTACCATGACTACATTCTTTTCTAATACTTTCTCTTGTCAAAGCAACCAAATTTGGTGTCATTAATTGAGTTCTTCAAAATTCAGAGGGCTAATTATAAACCTTAAAACATCGATCCTCGGGTGAAAGACATTGTCGCTAGACCAGTTGGATTGCTCGAAAATGACAGAAACAGCGTTTTAAAGTCCACCTTGGGCGTGGTCACTTTATTGATACATATTGATTCTCGAAATGCTTGCGTGTAGACCGAATGGGATTATTAAATAAGTGACCGTTTCACCGTCGGCAGTGAAAGCTGTCTTAGGCTAGACACCTATCACTAAACCCCCATTTGCAACAATTTAATGTTTGAAAGCTTCAAACATGGATGAGTATGTGTCGTTAGTACGAGCAGATTGGCGATGGCTTATCCCAAAACATACAAGCATTTGCAAGAACAAGCACGTGCAATGCTCAAATGAACAATACCGACAAGACTATGAAACAGAAGTTTCTTATACATTCTACAGGTCTATCAAAACAGAAAATGTTATTTATTGGGGCCACCTAAATTGCAATTATAGCACCTTGTCATACAAATTTCATATGCGCATTCCGTTAAACCAAAGGACATTATGAACAAATAAAAGCAGCTACAGCACAAAATGAAAGGATAAATTCTACGTTGGTAAGACTTTTCAAGCATAGCTTCTCATAGAAACCTAAAAAAGAATCGTCAGCTACAGGATTCGAACCTATGCGCTCAGAGAGCATGTGATGGTTAGAACGAGATTCTAATCACACTCCTTAACCAACTCGGACAAACTGACGAATGTGAATTTTTGTAATTTTCACTGTGAGGTGTCAGCCATTTTGAACATGAAATTCGAATTTTGCGATTCGAAGCCAGATGTCACTTATTGAGATCATGAATGACTCAGTTACAATATAGAAAGTTTTCCTCAAAACTAATTTGGCTCTAACATCATAAACGGGCGTACAATTCATATTTGAAAAAACGGATAAACGTAGAAGTTGGCGTAAGCACGATCACACGCTTAATTCGGCTTAAATATGTGCCAATTAAACACATTGACACACCATTCTGATGGTATCTTGCTGCCTCCTCAGGATTATCAATCGCCAAAGTTATTTCAAGTCAGTATTCTCTAGTGTTTAACTTCAATTCAGAATCACAAGTTGATAATGCTCTTTTCATTCACTATTCGCTATTTAGCTATATACTCGATTAATAAATTCAGTGTGATGGCCACCACGTACATCCTGCAAGCACACTGTTGCTAGTAACTTCCTCTGATGAGATCCATCGACCATTAACTCGAACAACTTTATACGGATGATCATCCAACACCAATGTTTCGAGGTTGTCAAAGTTCATCTGCTTGAATGCCAATGCCCCGATATGATGGGTTTGAGTACAGCGGATGTTTTGGTTGCTTTCGGGTTGACGCCAAATTCGCGGCCAGATAATGAAGCCCACACGAGACGTTACTTCACAGTAGGTAAGCCGTTTGAAGTTGGCAGCAAGAGCAGCGATCTCACTATAGTACATTGTGGAATAAGGCACTGATAGAACCAAACGCGTCACGGACTCAGCCAAGGCAATAAACTCATTGAAACCGTTATGGTAGCGAATATACAAGTCAGTCAACAGCGTGAATTTAGATGCGTGCTTATAGACACCAACGCAATCGGTGAGCACCGATAACTGCTTTACCGAACCCAAGTTGACGATGCCATCGATATTATCGTGAGATCCATTAAGCCGAAGACTGTCAACTCTAAGTCGGCCACGGTAATTTCGCAATGCAGGACCAATATCTGGTAGCATAAGTCGAGAAATATGTGGATATTGGACAAAATAATCGGCCAGTAGAGGTCTGTTGGACATTGTGCTAATACATCGATAGGCGCAATTCGGGATGTAGAGGAACATCGCTTCCCATCGCGACTCAAACTCGTGGGGCGGAGACCACTCCCAAGGGCTGTAGTGTGACTCTGTGAAAACATCTCTGCCCGACGAGTCAAAGTAAAAACCACGTAATCGATTAAACAAAGCTTGAGGAATCATCAACCACTGGTTCAGGAACTCGTTCTGCCAGTTGCACACCGCATCCGAAGGGTCATCGCACACAAATACTTGAGAGTGAAGCCAGGTCTTAGTGTAATTGGGGATGGTACGGTGTTTGATTTTAATTGCCAACGACTCAATCTCAGCGGGTGAGTATAAAAGCGTAAATGCTAAGTTTTTGGGGAGGTAATGAAACACAATGAAAAGAATCTCCTCGGGTAAATCGTCAATGGTAGCATATTTCTGATTGTTTTCAACTAAGCTTAGACCGGCTAAGGCTAGGTGTGACTCCAATCGACGCCGTCTTCTCGGAGGAGCCAACAGAAGCAGCCGCTTCTTATTCAACCGATGGAGTCCGTCGTAAGTCATGAAGGAAGAATTAGAATAACAAGAATATAGCCGTGGGGACCTTTGACCAGCTAACTGTTGAAGTTTAAGCTATTGGCCCAAGAGGTCAATTTCGTCTCGGCTAAGACACTGTGGTGAGCGAACGATGAGGGAACGGCGCGATGCTAATAAATTAGTCGATGTTAGTGATCAGAGCGACTAACCGGAACAATGTACCCTCTCGAGAATTTAACATTCCAGGGTGTTGTAGGCCGGGGAGGTAATATATGTCCAGCGTGGACTTCAGCTGACCAACCATCACTTCATTTGACTTTGGTTCCACTTTGGGTTTATTCACCTGATTCAATTCATTGTTTGGTTTTGATGAGGCTTAGTGGTTTGGAATGAATCTGGGCAATGTTCTCTCAAGCTTCCCCGCGATAATATTAATTGTGAAGTTACGCGACGAAGGTCTAACAACTACCAGTAAATTGTAACTCAAAACAATGGTTCCCTCAAAAAAAAAAAAATTTAAGTAATTCCTGCTGGAATTAATTCTCTATGCTGTTGGTCAACTTTATTGAATCAAGTGCCTCATCAGTGGCAAGGTAGAATATCAGTCTGTCTGAGATTTCCTCGTCTAGTGGTAGGGCGCGCACGAACAAAAGCCATCTTAGCACTCACCTTAAGCTCATACATCACTCCCACACAATGAGTATCCCTGTGCCCATGGACGAAGACCTTGACGACGAATTCAACGACGAGGAGCCTCAGAACGTCGGTAACGTCGAAGGTAACGGTGAGTCGTCATCCTCAACCGGTGCGGCGGCGGCGGCAGCGCCCATGGTCGACCTCCCTGAACTCACGCGTAAGGACAAGACTCTCGGCGAAGTGCTTGAGCTAATGGACGGAGAGTTTGCTCCCATTATTCCCGACGCTGTCACCGACTACTACCTTGCTAAGAACGGGTTTGAGACGCTGGACGTGCGGATTAAGCGCCTCTTAGCATTGGCCACCCAGAAGTTCATTAACGACATTGCCCAGGACGCCTACGAGTACCTGCGTATCCGTAACTCGCTGGCAGTGTACAACAGTTCCAATCCTCAGGTGAGAGCGAAACAATTACTCCAAGGGCAGCAGTTTGCTAACCAACAGCTGGTCACCGGTGGTGCCGGTAATGCCGGTGCCAACCTCGAACCGGGCGAAGACGGAGCTCAGGGCCAACAGCAACAGCAGCTGCAGCCGCTGCACCTGGGGCTGAGTGCGGGGAACCAGCAGGGGAAGATCGTGTTGACGATGGAGGACTTGCTGAACGCGTTGAGCGAGTACGGGTTGAACACGTCGCGCCCCGAGTTCTACCGGTGATCTGTGGGGCCTCACTGCTACCGGTGAGGGCGGGGCCTTGACTGGGAATTGTGTGTATAATTAGGTAAAGTACAGTATGTATAATTAAGGCGAATAAGGTACAATATAATACAAACACGCCAGTATAGTACAATTGACAGACTGCAGACATTGTATTGCTGTCATTTTCAATGGGTTGGATCATTACCAGTTAAATGGTCTTCGCCAGGAAGAACACTTTAACACTGGAAACGGTGTCATCGTTTGTTAGCCCCCATTGAATACTTAGTAGTGTTCAAGCTTCGAGAGTCTCTTTGAATAAGTTCCTCACGGTCTTAAGGAACTTCCCCACCGAGCGGTGGTCGTTGAGCTCGTGTTCGACAAGCAGCAACAAGTTTGAGCCGAGATCAGGCGCCAGCGCCACCACGACGAAATCTTCACCGGAAATATCAATATCGATTTGGTATACTCTCTCTGGGTGCCGAGGATCGATATTAGTGAAGGAGAACTTGATAATATTCGGTTTGCGGGCCTCGATCCGTAGTCCTAGTAGCCGACTATAAGTCTCGAGGTTATTGATATCTCGCATCACCGCTTCTCGAGTCCGTTTCAGTCGCTGCACTAATCGAGCCTCCGCTTCAGCCTGTTGTCGATCAAGATCAGCAATCTGTTGTTGTATCAGGGCAATATTCGTTTGAAGTCGGTCAAGCTGAGATAGCAGTTGTTGGAGGTGGTGGAGGTCGCGGTGGATCGTCGGTAGTTCCTGGGCCAACTGTTGTTGCTGCTGTTGCTGTTTAGCTCGTTGTAAGCTCTGTTCCCGCTCCACTGCCTGTAGTTGAATATGGAGCTGAGCCAATTGGTGTTGGTAGTTATCCAGCGTCAGCGCCACTGAGGCGTGTAGTTTCTCTTGTAAGTGGGCGATCGCCTTCAGCCGCGCCATCGCCGTCTGCTGGACCTGCTGGAGGCTGTGGCTGATCGCCTGGGGCAGCGGCCGTTCCACAGGGTCCATGGTTTGTTTTGATCGTCGCGGTTAGTGGTAAAGTGCGATCGACTGTCACCATCGCGGGCTCAAAATAAACATAACACAAATGGAATTACATACTAGACGTCTAAATGACTTCAACAGATTAATTTTGAAAATTATCGTAGTTGTCATCAAGTTTCACATTAAGTGTTTCATAATCTCCTTAATCTCTCGTTGATTTCAATACTATGGCCTATGTTTATCGACACGTCTTTATCGCTACGCGCGCGACTCGTATACTACCACACCCATGGTACTCGTGTCGATCCTCGTCGCCCTCAGGGCAGCGCTGGTGGTGCGGATGATTATCCCCGACTGTGACGAGACCTATAACTACTGGGACCCATTAAACGTCGTCGTTCGCGGGTTCGGCAAGCAGACGTGGGAATACAGTCCCGAGTACGCCATCCGCCTGTGGGCCTATCTCATGGTGTACGCGGTGCCAGCGTGGATTGCTAGCAAGCTAGGGGTGAGTGACCAGTGGTTGTTTTATGTGGTGAGGCTGGCAATCGTGTTATTCACCGTGTGGGGCGAATATACCTTATACCGGCTGATACGGCGCCAGTTCGGTAACGAGGCTCTGAATTGGTTTATGGTGTTTTCCGCAGCACTGACGGGGATGGCTCACGCTGGAGTAGCGTTATTACCCCTGCTGTGGGCGATGCAGACCCAATTAGTGGCGGTGGCGGCGGCGTTGGACGGCGACTACTTGACGCTGGTGGTGTGGCAATTTATCGGTGGTTTACTTGGGTGGCCATTTGCTCTTGCCTTGGGCGTTCCCGTGGGTTTAACTGTGGTTCTTCGTCGTCAGTTTAACACGGTGGTGGCTGCTATAGTGGCGTTTACTGTGATTTGCACGGCATTGGTGGCGGTGGACCTGTACTACTACGACCGGCTTGTGCTTGTGCCCTGGAACATTGTTAAATATAATGTTTTAAGTGGTGATGACGGGGTGGGCCCCGAGATCTTTGGTACTGAGCCGTGGACTTATTACCCTGTGAATTTAGTGCTTAACTTCCACGTGGTGGCGGTGGCAGGGTACGTTGGCGCCGTGGTTAACTACTTCTTTTACAACCCGAAACGAGTATGGTTGGTGCTGGCTCCGTTGATCATTTGGCTGGCCATCTTTTTCACTCAACCGCATAAAGAGGAACGGTTCCTTTATCCCGTCTACCCGCTTGTGGTGGTTAATGCTGCATTATTAGCTGCTGCCGTGGGTCGCTATATCCGTTCTCGATTGCTTAAAGTGGCGGCAGCGGTGGCAGTAACGGTGGTGTCGCTTTTACGTACCGCTGCTTTAATTCTTCATTACCTGGCTCCGTTAACGGTAATGTCGACGTTTTGGGATGGGAATGAAACTGACTCTGTTGATCAACACAAATCAGTATGTGTGGGTAAAGAATGGTATCACTTCCCCACGCTGATGCTTTTGCCGAAAAACTACCGTTTAGAGTATATTGACCTGGGGTTTGACGGACTCTTACCGGGTCTGTTTGCTGAAGGTCTGCTGTTGAAGCTGAGGGCGTCCGTGGTTCCTGAAGGGATGAATAACCGCAACCAGTACGACCCTTTGAAGGTGGTACCTGAGTCTCAATGCGACTATCTCATTGAGCTGGGTGCTGGCGATGACTTGAAGGGGTGGACTCGCAAACAGTGTGCTCAGATGCTTGATCCAGCCCAACCTCAAGGGTGGGGCCGTCTCATTTATTTGCCCATAGCTCGCGGTAAAGTGAACGCGATGGACTACTGTGTCTACGAACGTGATGCGTCGGTATAACTTTAAGAAATGGCCGTGTATATAGATCTAACGGTTTACCAGAAATGAACAAATAATACGACAGATTGTATCTTTAAGATAGTGACAGCTGGAAGATAGTATTGAGTATAAAGATTGATAACGCAAACATGAGCTTAATGAGCTCAATATATATATACATAGCAGTCATTTTGATGATGAATCACAAATTTTCAAATTTCAATTGAGTTGATAATTTTAATAAAGTTTAATCCTCATTGTGGTTGCGATCTTCACACCTAATTTTTCAATGATATTGCTAATTTGTATAATCTATAGATGTATCCTGGTCCTATGTCACTTTTGTTCTAACGCTTTTTTCACTTCGGTTTTCACCACTGGCGACGGGTCAAGTACGTGGAGGCGTTCCAATGAATCTCTTATCTTATGGGCAGAATCAGCAGCGATCCGGCGAGCAATGGCTCCACTCACGCGGACGTAGTGAATGCGGATATTCTCAATGTTATTAGAGCCAGCACAGATCAGTTCCAAGAACTTCCACGTCAGGAATGTTTGATCAACCTCAGTTGCGGGAGCTTTCTCCACCACTGACGTCACCACTTCACAGGCGGCAAGTTTCAGCCGCCACGTCGGTTCAAGCACTTTCAGATGAAATAAATTTTCCGTCGCTTTTAAGGTAAACTGGAACAACAGTGCCAGTTTCCCCAGGTAAGCCACCGCCAAATTCTTATAAAACTCGAGCCTTTCTTCTTCAAACTTGATGTTTTCACGGGCATCCACGTCCATGGTATTGTTGCCGTCACCATCGCTATCGTCGCTGTCGCTATCGTCGTCGTCGCGCAAATACTTATCGGAAAGCGCCGTGGTCATAAGTCCAATATATTCGTCCACTAACCGGTTGAACTGGCCAACAAACTTACCCATGGTGAGGAGGGCGTGCTTTTGGTACAGCTTATTGCGGCGTTTCGCTTCTACCCCCACCACTTTAGCCACGGCACTGATGGTGGCGTCATCAAGCAGTTCCCCAAAAGTACACGCCACGGTGACAAGAGCATCAAAAAACAAGTGTTTCCCTTCCCACAGTTTCCCCTGGTTGGCGTCGATAAGCATGGTTATCAATGGCTTAATTTGGGTGGCAGTAAGGCCGGCAGTATCGTTAACTGCCTCCGCCACTGCCAGTGCCGCCCGCGCCATCGTCCGCCGGGTATGGTAGCTAGCCAGACGGGCGTGGGTGCCGATAGCACTGATGATTTCGTCGTAGTAAAGGCGTACTCCCCGCAGAGCACTGCTGGTGTGTTCGTCCCATACT
Source organism: Diutina sp. Y7414 (assembly GCA_037042415.1). Lineage (NCBI taxonomy): Eukaryota > Fungi > Ascomycota > Pichiomycetes > Serinales > Debaryomycetaceae > Diutina > Diutina sp. Y7414. Next base: position 39,762 of record JAXQKI010000075.1, read on the forward strand.
CGTTCAAATATAGCGCCAGCACTTCCAGAGTCAAATTTCGCCACAAACAGTAAAGGGAGTACGCTACTACTGACGGCGTCGATGCGGTCGCCGCCACCGTATTTCGCTAAAGCGTCGATGGCGATGGCACTATGCATTCTCTGGTCGTCGTCGTCAGCACTATAGTACCGCCCAGCCACGTCGTCGACGTAGCGGGCCACCAGCGTCACTGGAGCTAACCGGGCCCAGTGGCCGGCAGCCCCAGCGAACGCCAGCGCCACCACTAAGTTGCCATCACGAGCTTGACGAACACACACTGTAAGCCCTTTTTCAGCGTAGGGAGCCACCACGGCCCGGCGCCGCGTAGCTAATAACACCATCGTTTTCGCACACCCCACTTTCAGCGGTAATCCTACCGTCAGCTTTGCCAGTGCTATCAATTTGGGAATTAACGTGGTAGCGACGTCATCGTCGACTAATGTAACCAATTTGTCAACGGCATCCATCAACGGCAGTCTCCCAACACCAGAGAGCCGTTGCTGGTCTAAAGCCAGCTTATCAAGGCCGTATTTGTCGGCATTCAAGTAGACGTAGTTGACCACTTGAGGCTCCAAAGTCAGCATCAATTGCACTAGTTCGTCAATCAATTGCGGGACGTATTTGCGGATAACGGCACTATCACGGCCACAGAGCTTCAACAAGGTGTCAAGGGCAAATTGGCGTACTTCTTCGGCATCGGAACCAAGACCTCTGCCTCCTAAAAGAAAGGGGATCACAGTATCCAAAGCCGACTCGGCTCCAGACAGTTGAGCCTCAACTAAACGGACTACCATTCCAGCTAATTGCTTAGCCAATTGGTCACCTTGTTTCCTAACACTTTCCTTAATATCGTCGATGGCTCTGAACGCCATTGTCCAAATATCAGGAAGTTTATCAAAGTATCTTTGAGGAGAAACACTACCCAACACCAGAGCCAATGCTGCGGTAGCCGCTTCTCTCGTCCGCCATTCTTTATCACTCATCCCTTTCAAAGCTTCAGCAACGATAGCATCAAAATATTGAGCGATTATCGCCGTATCATCACCCACCACCATCTTCCAAATCTGCGTCATTACTGACGCCACTGACGTGTATGGATCAAACCGGTAACAGTAAAGTTTAGGTACCAATTTCAACGCCATCAGGGGGTTCAGAGCTAACATATCGTCAAGCAGTACTTTTGAAAGGATTGCTCCAAGCCCAAAAGCCATACCTCGTCTCAGCAGCCACAATGCTCTCTGTTGAGCTAACGCCATAAACTTATACACTAAACTGGGGTCACCGACATCCAGAGCTAAACTGAGAACATCACGGTAGCTGTGGACAGCACCACCGTCTCCCGTTTGAAGGTCGGGAGTGTCGAATAATTCAGTATCCTCATCAACACTGCCCAGAGTCAATTTTCTCAGCTGGTTAGCATCAGTGAAAGACTTAAGCAATTGCTTAACCAAAGTATCTTTCATATCGGCTGAGCCAAGCTCAAACACTCGTGCTAACCCTCTCAGCGCGGCTTCCTGAACCAAATCGTCACGGTCAGCAATGAACCTCATAAACGCCACCTGTAAGTCACTAGCCCGTTGTTTGATGGGGTCTAGGTGACCACAAAACTCCACTAATGAAAGTAACCAGATACACGCGGCCCGACGAAGCAGAGGCCGTGTATGGCGAGAAAACTCTAACACCTTAGTCACGGCAGTTTCAACTTTCTCTTGAGGTTGACCCTTAAGGTAGGTGGTAGGGTCAGTGCCCATAATATCCAATTTCCGCTGGATGTTTACCGTTTGCCAGCCAGCAACAGAAGCGGCTAACGCTTCACCGGAGGCAAACACAAACTCCACTTGTTTCGCCGCCAGACTATCGTAAATCACTTCTTCAATCAGGGTATCAGTATTGGGAAAAGCAATGCTCCAATCCCCTAAAGCGGTGACGGCATTTTCATTATGTTTCTTAACCTTGGATTTAATCATCTCAAACGCTTCATCAATAAACTCCTGGGAAAATCTCTCGATGGCACCAAAACGAGCTAACTGACTTAATGCTTCTAAGGCTTGACTTAAGCCTGACGGACCCAGCCACATTTGTTTGAGAGAAGTCTCCAAATTGGTTATCGGGATTGTCAGCCGAAGCGACAGTTGGCGAAGGTATAGACGGCCTAATATAGCCGCCTGAACCAATGGACGTTGGTCAAGTTGAGTCCATATCTGTTCAGTAGGAGCAGAGGCATCCAGAGCCACAATCGCAATCACCAGAGCTCCCGATACTCCCCCACGATCACCTACCAGCGTCATTAACTGAGGTAATTGAGGTACTAACCCAGTGATTGAAGTAGCAGGACTCATTGATACCATGGTATACATTATTTCCGCAAATTTGTCGGGCTGGTGGGCAATAACTTTCACCACACAATCAAACCATAACCCTAAGGAATTGGATTCAGTAGCCAAATAATCACTCACTAACCGTCTAACTGTTGAGTCAGTGGCTAATGCTCGCGTCACCCGAGTCTCCCAGTCGTCGTCAACCACTACCACCGTCTTCTTGCCCTTAACCGCAGTCATCACCACGATTTTCACGGCAAACTCCAACGCCAGGTACGCCAGCTTATCATCCACGGGAGAATCAGGGGTAGTAATTACTGCCATGTAATTTGAAAGAGTGGGGAACTCCACTGAAACACCTGAACCGAGTAATTGAGCCGTAGGGACAAATTCCGTGGTATTAGCTGACAGTTGTAGAGCAAACCAGTGAGGATGAAGGCCTCTTTGAGCTTCTTCCAACGTATCCAGCCGAGTACTGGTCAGTGCCGCCACCACACATAACACACGAGCCTCAGCGTCGTCAAAGGGGAACGCTAAATTAAGGTATTTCACCGCCATAAACCTTACTGCCAGGTCCTGAGGGGTCAAAATGGCTCGTTTGAGTAAGTTTCTGAGTTGTGGATCCAGCTTGAATTGACCCAAATAGCGTGTAAGTCGCCCAAGAACTTCACTTATAGTCTGTCTGAGCTCAATAGCGCTGGTATCTAATTGGCGGAAGAGGAACTCAATGGCACTAAAATCGACGGCATTACCATCGTTAGCCGTCAATAAGTGGCCATAGGCTTCGTAAAGCATCGATAATTGTGCGGCAGCAGTGTGTTTGGCTTCTGCTTGGACAATCTCTTCCTTAACGTTGGTAAGCATCAGCAGAGCTAACGGTGCAGAAACCGAGTTACGGACAAGGTACTGAAGTACTAGCAGCTTCAATGGTCGGTGGTTCAGTTGGATGGCTCGTTCCACTAATTGGTCAAACCCTGGAGTAGTTTGAGCGTGAGGTGATTGGAGCACTTCCGCCACGATGGCCGTCACTGCTCGTATTTCCAATGGAGGGAACTCAGGCGTACCAATACACAATTCCACTAGGTACTTGATGGCATTAGTATTATCAGCAAATGCAGTTTTGATGGGCAGGGGGAGCTTTTTCCATTTGGTGGTAGCAGGGTCACTTATCAGCGACAGCGGGTCAGTAGTAGCGATAAGTAAAGGAAGCGGTTGGTTTTGTGAAGGCAACAAGTCAATAAATGCAAGTAATCGGCTCTTAGCCTGGGTGAGTTGAGCCTGGGTCCATTCTTTACCGGCATCGACACTATAGAAGCGGTAATCAGCCACGGAAAGACCTGGGTTGGCTCGAGCAACGTCACCATTGGATAGAGTAAGCATAAACACTTGAGCCACGTGTGTTTCAAGCCAATTGGTATCGGTTTCATCAAGTTCTAGCTTAAATGAATCGGGGAATTGGGAGGGCAATATCTTTAAGAATATCAGGAACAACTTCGCTTGGATGGTTCTTTGGTAATTAGAGATACCCGAAATCACCTGAGGAATCACGTCCACTTGTTCGTCAGCACTCAATCGGGTGATGGCGATATCAAAGAACATCGCGGTATAGATCCTCACCGCCAGCGGGTCCTGGCCTTGTGGAAGGCGAGGCAGTTTGATTTGGTCAAGCAATGCCTTCCAGGGAAGCCGTAGCGATGTGGCTGTTTTGATTCTGGGAGATATATCGCCGATAATCTTGATAATGGCGTCGCGGGACTGAGGGTAAGGAGACGCCAATTTGAGGAGTAACGGACAGAGGAATTGTCCCAACGCCTTCTCAAGCTGGGCATCGGTAGTGGCAAGGGCAAGCCGGAGCTCGACGGTGCCGATGAGCTTGAGTTCTCCGTCCATTGGAGCTTTTGTTTGGGCGGTTGGTTATCGGGTAGGTGATCTCACATTTCGCCACCGCGACTGTGTGTGGGGAGGGAACCACAGTGGGGCCGACGCGATGGTGGCGACCCTCAAGAGATTAGTACTGAAATGAATGACATTTTTTTGAGTTTGAACTGAAAAATGTGATGATTTTAACTATGATTCATGTTTCATATGATTGAATGTTACAACAAGTTGAAAATTGTTAGTTTCACAATGGCTTGATGGCACTAACTACATCGATTATGGTTAGATCAAGCGCGAACGTTGATAACAATATTAGAGAAAGTGAATGAAGTTTGTGATTCTCGTAAGTATTGAAAAGTAAATTAAAACCACGAAATTATCAGCTGGTTCCGCAATATCAATTATTACTTACCAATCACAATTGTGGCCGTAGACGGAATTGCCCTAGGAGGGCTTCCACAATTGCAATATGTCGGGGCGACACCATAACTCGGGCCCAACTTGCACAAACCCATCAGGAATGAACGCTGGCGGGGTGACGTCTTCAATGGCTTCGTACTGCGGAATTAAGGCACGATTGTTGTACTCAATGTACTCGAGTTTCGCAGTATCCACGAAATGAATCATGGCTGAATCATCGGCATAGAGAAGCCGTAATTTCTCCACATTTTTGGGTACTGTGAGTGACGAAAAATCGGCCTTCCAGATGCAAATTGATTTGAGATCGTCGCATCGTTCAAGATGTACACCATCCCATGATGACGTTGGGACGATGGTTAAAGATTCCATTAACTTCGGCATTTTGATATTAGAATTGCATACCATCGCCTGACACTTGTAGTCGTCGCTAAATTCAGTGGCTGAAGATGACTGAACAAAGGCAAGATTTTGCCGAACGCAGATGATGTTCGCTGAAATTAGGAAATTGCTCGATTGTACGTTTTTTAAATAAACGTACTCAAGATGAGAATCAATGGAAACATTCGAAAGATGCATGTCTTCTGAAGTCAAACGACGAAGTCGTGGAACCCGTTCGAACGGGAACGACGACAGCTCAAGTTTCAATCGTTCTACATTAGGAACATTGCAATCTTCGAGTGAAGACACATTTAATGTCAAATCAATAAGATTCTGGCAGTCGATGCTCACCGATCCGGACGAGCGCACGACTAATTTCTTGAGAGTGGCAGAGTTAACCTCAGTGAAACTGTCCTCCATGTCAATGTCCAATCCTAAGTACTCGAGTTGAGGGGGGATGCCGTTGACGGGTTCCAGTGGTTGAATAACCAACTTTACCAACCTGGAGGGCAAAACACTGTGTCTGGTAAGGGGTCCGTCGTATAACACGCACAAATCTTCTGCTTGTGGAAGCAAAGTCAAGTCACGCACCAAGATGCGGGCTCCGTGGAATGCTTTTAGTTGAGCGAGTTGGGAGAAAGTGAAAAGGTCAGTGACTTCGCCTTCGATAGAAGGGTGAAGCAGCACCTTTTGGAGATTGGGGCAATAAATGTTTTTGAATACTGGCCGAGTGTATTCTCTTCCAACATCATAGCGTATTGACGCTTCTTTCAACAATGCACAGCGAGCATCGTTAGGGATGTGGGGAACAGTAGCCGTCTCAATTTGAGACCACGGAATGTTGAAGATTGCGTTGCCACTTACTTTCTTGAGATTCGGAAGTGACGAAACGTCAGTAGGAGTGACACCCTGATGCTGTCTACTCGCAAATGAGACGAGCAGTGGCGGCAACTTGTTAGTGTAATTATATTCGCAATATTCGTCGGAGAATGAGGTGAGATTAACCAAATGTTTGAGACTGGGTGTAGCCCCAAGCAGACAATCTTTGACGACTAGGGATTCAATGGTCACAGGAATACTGTTAGCATCAAATTTGACACCAATAAGTTCTAAAGCGACCACATTTCCAATGAGTCCGTTGAGATCAATGGAAAAGTGCGAGTAAAGTTCTCCACACACCGTTAAAGACAACAGCTTGTACTCGACTTGCTCAAGATATACCCTGGCGAGTTCCAAGAGCCCAACAGAACAATCAACGAATATCTCACACGGCGGGAGATAAGCCAACAAGTCGAAGGAAATCTCAGTGGTGTTGCTTTGAATAATGTGTTCCAAGCTTACATTCACCACCTTTGCTCTGAAGTATTTGGTCGTTTCTCGGCGGAAGTCGTCAAAGCCAGGGAGAATGCTGTAGGCTTTGAACATGCGACTCACCGAACGGATGTCAAGAAACTTAAAGATTTCTTCGTAGACATCGGTGGGGAGGTCCACAAACCGGCAGGAAAGTGGCTTCGTGGTGGCGTGGTGCATTGGTGGGTCGGCCATGAATCGATCCGATTGTTAATCACAAATGACGAGGGGTGACCTCATCACGTGCAGCAATGGCTTCCCCCTTGGTGTGCTGGAGTTTCCTCCAGCTGATCAATTTTGCCATGGCGCATTAGTGGGAGTGGCATTTGTTCATGGCGTAAATGGCATTAAACACGGTTAAATTAATCATTGGAACAGCAAGAAGTAAACTTGAAACTGATAATTGAGTAATGAGATTTACCCTCGAATGAAATGTTGGAAATCCATCGCGTTGGACCTGGTATAAGGTTGATTGTATTTGTATTTGGTGAGCGCGTAGCGTGTTTTTGTCGAGCGTGAGTGTGCGGGTTCTATGCAGGATAATTAGAATGGACGTAGACGGTGGGGGTAGCCATCACAAGCTCTACAATGGAAAAGGAGTACAATATTCTCATACTGACTAATTCTGTAAGATCATGTATTTACTATAGATTTCTTCAAATTGACGATTACTCCGTTCCCTTGCATATGGATGGCTACTTCATCGATGAACTCAAAAAGTAACACATAGAGTATACAAAAGTTACCACCATAGACCATCCTAACATCCACTTTTATCAAAGGCATACTATCATATTGTTTCCCAGCGATCAATGGAGATGACTGTCTAATTTGAGGAGAAACTCCTCAGTTGAACTGAATGAATAGCGGTAAACACCATCTAGAATCGAAGATATACAATTTTCTATAGTGTTTGTGTTGCCTTACAAAGTCCAAAGCACATTAGATCATCTTGACATTTAAAGTTAGTTGATCGAAACTCATATGGAATCCATAAATTCAACCCTTTATCAACCGTGAAAGACCGTCTTCCACTATCTGTCTACAACTACATGGCTACTCCTTAACCCAAATTATGGAACGCGAGATGCCATACATTGACGTAAAACATTACCCAAAGATCAATTAAAAATACCAATGATTCTTTGGTTTTTGCAACTGCACGGTCGTCTTGCATCGCCAACTGTACGGATTTGAAAGACTTTGTTAGGCGCTTCCTTATATGCAGGCCAATGAGTACACGATAAACTGGCTAAGGTATTCACGATTTCAATGCGCCACGAGTATTCTTCTTGGAGTGATAAGACATAGCTCATTGTAATTGCCGTGGCCAGTTTAGTCAAACTCGATACTTAAATCTTTGAAATCACAAAATCAAAGAAAATCGGGATTTTGCTATGAAAAAAAATGGAATTCGAAGTTTTTGATTTTCGAAAATTGGCATACTTTTTCGAACGCCGTTAGCTGCCGCCGATATATGTTGTTCTTTGCACTTTTGTGAGTAACATTTGTTAGCACACCTATGGTCCAACTTGGCTGAGTTGAGAGAAAATTGGGGATGAAGTGTGCGTTTTGGGTCACGCTTTACAAATTTTTTTTACTTTAAATTTAAAGCTAAAAGGGGGTGTAGAGCCACTATCAGAGGGGTTAACGCTGCGAGAGTGGGTTCGTTGGCATCGTAGGAGTCAGGTTTACTTTCGACTTGATTATTTTTCGCAGTGGGACCAATTTTTCGAAAAGTTTGCTGTCAAGGGTATCTCTCACTGTATGCAGGATGTTTATGCACCAAAAGGTGCGCTGATGGTTATAGATCACCACACCCCTTTAATCACCAAAATTCGAGTATTAGAAGGGTAGTAGTGAATATTTAGTTTGGTGGATTCATGATGAATTAATAGTGATGGCCTGACTTCTTTTAAAAGTTGTTTTGAGCTGTTGGTGACAGAAGCACAATGGCTACTTACAGTACGTTCTTTTACCATATCAAGTCTAATTTGAGGTGTAGTTTCATTAAAAGCTACCTACGATATCCTCAAATGGATGGGTTCACCTAAAACATTTTTCGTGTTGAACCAAAGCTATCGGGAGGTGTGAAGAGTGCTTCGTATAGATTACAAATTTTTTTTCAATTTGAAGGAATTACAGATCAGATCAAATGGGACCAGTTTCGGTTGTTCACACGAGCATATTGTTCAAATATCGATCACTACTTGATGTGAATTAGACCTCTTCCTCCATCAATGCCTCTACCAATCAAGCATCAAAATAACCACCCCTACTCACCAAATAAGAAAACGCCAGTGTCAATCCTCTCACCTTTAGCTTAAAGCTGGTAATTTTTATCAATGCCGATGTTTGTTTGTTTGTATTGGGGGGCTTCTTGTCGGTCAACGACAACCAGCCCTTTCGAAGAAATATATATATATACACCACCACCACTTACTCATTACGCCGCATGACTTTTTCTTTTAATTGTTTCAATTCGTCATCGGATTTCTGGGATCCCTTCTCAATGATTAAATTGCGTAATAGTTTATTTTCCATTTCCAACCGCGAGATTTTCAGTTCAAAATCTTTAACCGTCGAGTTTAATTCGACGATCCTCAGCTCCATTTGTTTCTCTTTCATCTTTTTCTTGATTCTAAACCGCGCCGAAGCCGCCGTATTGCGTCTCCGCTTATCTAGCTCCGTCAGCAGCGGCAGGGCTTGACTAGCATTATCTTCCAGCAGCAGCGGCAGCGGATGAACAAGCAGCAGATAAACCAGCAGAGAGAATTGCAGTTGATGGTGGTGTTGATGTTGTGTGTGTGACGGAGTGCTGCCAAAGCCACTGGCTAGGTCAAATATCGGTAATGGAGCCATGGGATACAGCAGCGATAACAGCGACGTAGAAGCAGTTGACGGAGTCACCAGCTGGTCCAAATTGGTCAGTGGGATTTGTTTTCCTAGCAGTTGTTGGTGTTGAGCCACTAGAGCCAGTAATAAGTCGATTTGGTTCAGTGATAAACCAGCCAGTTCCAACAGCAGTTTTGCTCCTGGCGGCACAGGAAACTTAGGTAACCCACCTAGCTGTCCATTAGATTGATTATTAGATTGATTGGTAGCTGTTGCTTGAGCCAGACTCGAACTGTGAGGCTCATCAAAGTCATTATTATTCCATCGATGGTCAGCTTCCGATTTAGTCTCATCGGGGAAGACAAACAGGTCATCGGCAAACGCGGCTAGCTCCATCAGTAGTTGGCCATCAGCATCCAAATTCGGTGTAGTTTGGCCGCCACCGCCATTGATGAAAGTATCGATGTACACTAGCTGTTCTAATAGAGCAGCCAGTGTTTCTTGAGGGTTCGGGTTCAGTTGCGGGGTCAGCTGCGACTGGTTTCGGCTATGGTGATTCATAAAACGAAACGGGTTTGAGATATAATGTGTTTCAGAAAGGAGACTTTTTTGTTTGGGATTTTGCTATATAATTAAATCGGGTGGCTATGGCGGGAACTCCACCACAGTGGCGCTATCGGAGGGGGAAATGCTCAGGTCACGTGAGTTGGCGTCACTGGCAACCGTCGCACTAAATCCGCGGGCGCGGTGATGATGGTGATGGCACCGGGGCTCGAAACCGGTATCCCCGTGGGTAGCTATCGACGACACTACCGACACTACCGGCACCGGAGGTGTCGGTAGTGACGGAAGTGTCGTGAGTAGTAGCGACAATGTGATAATGAACATACACGGGAGTATGGGCCACTGGCATCAGTGTATACCCGGGGAATTTGTCGGGACAAGGACGACGTCCCCAGCAACTGGAAATCGACACCACCCGTCGCCCAGCCATGCTTAGGGGATCCGATTCAAGGGATTTGATTAACGACATATAGTTCGGGTGGTTGTGTGCCCTGGTGCTTACGATAAAGGTGATATATGTGGGGAAGGTGTGCGATGGATCCTCGACGGCTATGATAAGATCCGAGCCCCTAACCCCGTTAAATCCGTCAACTACTACTACCATTATTACTTTTACAGACTATATGGTATAGCCAGGGGCATGGCTACTAGTTTCATGGCTGACTGGATGACTTAAGCTTCCCTGTCGATGACATAATCATACTTCTTTGGTATCAGCCGACAATTATTGCTCCGAATCGGCTGAGGCAACACGCAACAGCGTAAAAAATGTAGTATATTGTTCCGGTTGAGCGGAACCGCCTGTGATAGTGCCACAAATCCCTTCCCCACAATTGAAACCCCCTAGCCCTAACAATATCAGGTTTACAACGAAAGGCTACCAGAGCAATTATAAGCTAATTAGACCAATTGCTGTATTCTCCCTCAATACTAGCTAGTACCTTTGCCTCCTTCCTATTTGGTGGTGGTGCGATTTCTTAGGCCTCGGTAAAACTACTTAAATTATTTTCCACGTGTGGCCGCTAAATTTTTCACTTCGCAAAAAAAAAAGTAGTCTAAATTAAAGCCATTTGAAATTGTTGAAACTAGTAGTTGAAACTAGTATCAGTTGGTTAATGTTTCATAGTTGGTTAATGTTTCATGTGTTTATTCCGTATCCGTGTCATCAGACGCGACAGCCAGTGCCGCGTTATGTCTCTCTATAAACTAAGCTTCCGAGGTAGTTTCATATCAACCAAAAGTGTAGCAAATAAATTGTTGTTTCATGTTTTTCCATGGTGTTTCAGGTTTAATTTGTTTAGTGTCTCTTGGCGGAGAGGGAGTCGTGCTTAGCCTTGACGGAAAGAGGCAGCTGGTTGGTCATCTTCAACCGGTACTCGGCAAACAGCTTGTACGAGTGGCCCAGCTTCACTTGGGGCTTGGACACTTCCTTAGCGACTTTGGCGGCCTGTTGAAACGATCTTCTGAAGTACATTGTTTGAGAATATGTGGGTATTGAGGTTGTCGGAGAATTGGAGGGAGTGTGGCTGTCTTTATATAGCGGGGGCGGGTGTGTCAGCGGCTGGTATCGGCGGCTAATAATTTTTTTTTTTTTTTTTTTTTTAATATGCCTCAGGCTATATTTTTGACTCATCGGCTTAGCGGCATGCACCGAGCGGAGACAGAGTGGGGAGGGTGATACCGGGGGCGCGAGTGATGACCAGAAATGGGTGATGACTAGATGTTTTCTCCGTGAATTCCTGACGTGTGCTGAAACCGTGACGTAGTCTGAAACCGTGATCAGCTGAGGGTCACTTGAAACATTCATCATCCCACCACTGTTTCCAATTCTCAAACTCCGTTACTCGACTCTGTTTGCTGTAGTTGATTGACCCCACCATGCAGGTGGGCACATACTGAGCCAAATCTCCAGCCAATCACGGGCGCGCACCGCGCACATAACAAAGATAACGACGACAGGAGATCGTGGCTTCGATGCAGGTCTTATCCGCGCCGCCGACGTCACCGAATGATTTCGCCCGAGGCAAGAGCAATACGGGCTCAGGAGAAAATCGGAAACAACAAGTGGGATCAGGTGACAGACGTCACCGATATCACCTGACACTAGCGTAGCATGTTTGTGAAACAGGGGTATGGTTTCAAACAGAAGGAGGTATACCACCGAGTTAATTGAAGGTCGGGGTTTAAGGCTCGTTGGTGGGGTTTGGGGATATAGCCGTATCGGAACGACGTCGCTCGCGCCAATGAGCGGCAGCGGATAGACGTTCGGTTTAGTGGTGCAGAGAGCCATATCTGTGAGGAGGGCGCCCCATTCTTCGGCTGAGGCGAGCGGGCGGAGGTGTTTGTCCGATTGGGTTGCGGTAATCCTCAGCCGCTATCAGCGGACAAATACTTGCGAAGGCGACAGTGCGACAGCGCGGAAAAGAGTGAGCGCGCGCGCGCGCGATAACGCTCGCTGAGATTGCTTCGGCGGCGGCGGCGGCGGCGGCGGCGGCGGCTATCGGCGCTATCGCACGTGCACTGGCGCAGAAACTGATGATGATGATTATGATTGCCATAGGGAAACATCAGTGCTGCAAAAAATTGGTAACGACACGCTCTCAGTAGGGTGTTAGTGGCAACAATCAGGCGACTAGGGCAGGGTCAGGCCCTCACCCTAATCAGCTTTAGTTTCATCAACTTCAGGAAATCAAATCTGAAACAACCATAGTGTTACAGAATACAACACCTGACAGTTTCATATCTTGAAACAAGTAGTAGCTTCGTCGTCGAGTTTGTGGGCTCCCCTCAGTTTATAAAGGCTGCTCGCGTTTTCCCGGAGTTGGCTTATCTGTCACACCTGGCCCGGGCAGCGCCGGGGGTTTCACCCTTCGTATCAGATCCAGCTATGCTCTTACAAGAGATAACCACAATACCACACCTCCGGGGTCAACAGCAAACAGTAACCATCAAATAGTCATCATACCTCAGTAGTAATGTGTTTCAAAGTTAAATCAGTCATTTTGTTTCTCACGTTTTGGCTTCCATTTTGGTTAGTTTTACGGAAAGTTCCGTTTTATCCATTTGAAGTGACTCATCCTGAAACCTCCGGGGTTTACACGGTTGACATCCCCTGAAACTGATAATGACAGTTTTTCTTTTTTTGTTTTTTACAGGTTAGGTTGAGTGGCGTGCTTCCCCTCCCTTATACACTCTCTTACCTCTATCTCTTTTTTTCCCGGCCTCACATGGTAGCGCCACCAGATTCCGCGGTGGGCGACTCATGAGTCACTCCGAGACCCCGAAAGCCCGGATGCACGCGGTGCGGGCGGAATATCGGGGGTAATATCCCATTCGTGTAAACGTCACTGATAAAAAAAAAATCTGAAACCTCGGATAAACTCCACACCCTCGTTATCAGAAATGAAACAAGTAAAACTATTGTAAATGGTACTCTAAATTAATTATTTCTCTCTCAATCGTTTGATATTGGTATTGTCGTCAATGTTTGGTTTATGGCAATTGGAGATCGCTACTCTTACCTTATGAAACACCCCTCAGTTAGCCAATGCCTCGGCCCCGCTTGTTTCAGCAGTTATTCCGGTGGTGTTTTGGGGAAAAAGCCGTATGGCGATTATGCGCGGACGATGACTTGTTTCGGGGTGAGTGGACTAGTCATGTCCGAAACGCCCACCAATAAGCTTGATGTTTCAGAAATTAGTCGGTGGGTTTCAGGTTGATAACGGTCGGAGTCACTTTAGGCGACTCGGGCGGTGGTATTCTCCCGTAGCCGCTAACTTTGCCTCTAATTCCCCGGGTTTTGCCAGTAGTTTCCTTGTCTCCGAAGCCTGATGTCGTGGTAGTTAATGTCCGCCGCGCCCCAAACCCGGGGACCCTCGACCATCGTTGAATGGAATATAATGATTATATCTATATTGTTTCAGTGTTAGTGAATTCTGAAACACTAGTTGAAACACGGGTCACGCCACTTACTTCAAATTTTCCTTATCTTATTTTTTTTCGTATTAGCATTGCTAGATCCCTCCACTAACTCTATCTGCTCCCCTCCTTTGCGCCGATCAGATTTTCGCCGCCGCCGCCGCCGCCGCGGGCGCTGCGCGCGCGCAGCGCAGAGCGCTATATAACCAGGGCGCCCCTCCACCCCAATTCAAGCCCGGCCATGACCACCAGCAACACCAGCCGCCTCACGCTGATGCGCCGCGACACCACGGTGTTGGGCGCCATGAACAAGCTCATGGTCGCCAACCGCGGCGAGATCCCCATCCGCATCTTCCGCACGGCGCACGAGTTGCTGATGCAAACGGTGGCGATCTACTCCCACGAAGACCGGTTGCTGATGCACCGGTTAAAAGCCGACGAGCTGTATGTGATTGGCGCCAAAGGCCAGTATTCTCCCGTTCAGGCGTACCTTCAAATTGACGAGATTCTCGCCATTGCTAAGCAGCACCACGTCAATATGATCCACCCTGGCTACGGGTTTCTTTCGGAAAACTCCGAATTTGCTCGTAAAGTGGAACAGGCCGGAATCACGTGGATTGGCCCCGATTACACTACTATTGATAGAGTTGGCGATAAAGTGAGCGCGCGGCAATTAGCGCTTGAATGCGATGTTCCCGTGGTTCCAGGTACCCCTGGTCCTATTGATACCGTCGACGAAGCAGTGGCGTTTGTCGAGAAATACGGCTACCCTGTGATTATCAAAGCCGCTTTCGGTGGCGGCGGCCGCGGCATGCGCGTGGTGCGCGAGGGCGACGATATCGCCGACGCGTTCAAGCGCGCCACTCTGGAAGCGAAGACGGCTTTCGGCAATGGCACGTGTTTCATTGAACGGTTTTTAAACAAACCGAAACACATCGAAGTGCAATTGTTGGCCGATAATTACGGTAATGTCATCCACTTGTTTGAGCGCGATTGCTCAGTGCAACGGCGCCACCAAAAAGTCGTCGAAGTAGCGCCGGCAAAGACGCTCCCGCAACTGGTGCGCGACGCCATTTTGACCGACGCCGTCAAATTGGCGCAAGCGGCGAACTACCGCAACGCCGGTACCGCTGAGTTCTTGGTCGATGACCAAAACCGCCACTATTTCATCGAAATCAACCCGAGAATTCAGGTGGAACACACCATTACTGAGGAAATTACCGGGGTTGATATCGTTGCCGCGCAAATCCAAATTGCCGCGGGAGCCTCGCTCCAACAATTGGGACTTTTACAGGATAAAATCACTACCCGTGGTTTTGCCATCCAGTGCAGAATCACTACCGAAGACCCCGCCAAAAACTTCCAGCCCGATACCGGGAAAATCGAAGTCTACCGTTCTGCTGGTGGTAACGGCGTCCGCTTAGACGGTGGCAATGGTTTTGCTGGCGCCATCATTCTGCCTCATTATGACTCGATGCTCGTCAAATGTCTGTGTCTGGGACTGACCTACGAGATTGCCCGGCGCAAAATGCTCCGCGCGTTGATTGAATTCCGTATTCGTGGGGTTAAAACTAATATCCCTTTCTTGCTTGGATTACTCACTAATGAGACTTTCGTCGCTGGTGAGTGCTGGACGACGTTCATCGACGATACTCCGTCGCTTTTCCAGATGATCTCGTCGCAAAACCGCGCCACTAAGTTGTTACTGTACATCGGTGATGTGGTGGTTAATGGTCTGCCTATAAAGGGGCAAATCGGTAACCCTCAATTGGATACTGAAGCGGAAATCCCCACCATCCACGACCCGAAAACCGGGATTGCTATCGATGTGGCTAAAACCCCCGTGCCTAGAGGCTGGAGACAAGTATTGCTTGAAGAAGGCCCCCACGGTTTCGCCAAGAAGATCAGACTGTTTGACGGTACTTTAATCACCGATACCACCTGGAGAGACGCCCACCAGTCGCTCTTAGCCACCAGAGTGCGCACCATCGATT
This sequence comes from Diutina sp. Y7414, assembly GCA_037042415.1. NCBI lineage: Eukaryota > Fungi > Ascomycota > Pichiomycetes > Serinales > Debaryomycetaceae > Diutina > Diutina sp. Y7414. Next base: position 55,435 of record JAXQKI010000075.1, read on the forward strand.
TGGCCAATATTGCTCCTACTACCGCCCACGCCCTCAACGGTTTACTTTCGTTAGAATGCTGGGGTGGGGCTACTTTCGATGTCGCCATGCGTTTCCTCTACGAAGACCCCTGGGCCCGTTTGCGCCAGCTCCGTAAGCTTGTCCCCAACATCCCCTTCCAGATGTTATTGCGTGGTGCCAACGGTGTTGCCTACTCGTCGCTTCCTGATAACGCTATTGACCAGTTTGTCCGTGAAGCCAAAGAAGCTGGCGTCGATATCTTTAGAGTGTTTGATGCCCTTAACGACTTGGAACAGCTTAAGGTCGGTGTCGATGCCGTCAAAAAGGCCGGTGGCGTCGTTGAAGCTACCGTGTGCTACTCCGGTGACATGTTAGCCCCCGGTAAAAAGTACAACTTGGCCTACTACATGGAAGTCGTCGACAAAATCGTCGATATGGGCACTCACATCTTGGGCATTAAAGACATGGCGGGCACTTTAAAGCCCCAAGCCGCCACTGAGCTCGTCGGCGCTATCCGCGCTAAGTACCCGGATTTGCCCATCCACGTCCACACCCACGACTCCGCCGGTACCGGTGTGGCGCTGATGGTGGCCGCCGCCCACGCCGGCGCCGACGCCGTCGACGCCGCGCTGAACTCGATGCTGGGGATGACGTCTCAACCGCTGATCTCGGCGATCTTGGCGTCGCTTAGTGGCCAGATCAATACTGGCGTTGACGAAGGGATGGTGCGTGAATTGGACGCCTACTGGCAACAAATGCGTCTCTTGTACCTGTGCTTTGAAGCCGATTTGAAGGGCCCTGACCCTGACGTGTACCAGACGGAAATCCCCGGTGGTCAATTGACTAACTTGTTGTTCCAGGCTACTCAATTGGGGCTTGGTCCTCGCTGGCTTAACACTAAACAAGCGTATAAGGAAGCCAACCAGTTGCTTGGCGATATCGTTAAGGTCACTCCCACGTCTAAGGTCGTCGGCGACTTGGCTCAGTTCATGGTGCTGAACAACTTGCTGCCTGAAGACGTGCAAAACTTGGCCTCCGAGCTCGATTTCCCGGACTCCGTCTACGACTTCATGGAAGGGTTGATGGGTACTCCCTACGGCGGCTTCCCCGAACCGTTGAGAACCAACATCTTGGCCAATAAGAGACCCAAGCTCGATAAGCGTCCCGGCTTATACCTTAAGCCAGTGGACTTTGACGCCGTCCGCAACGAGTTGAGACAACGTTATGGCCCTACCATCGACGAAACCGACGTCGCCCTGCACATCATGTACCCTAAGGTGTACGAACAGTTCAGAGCCACCCAGGAAAAGTTCGGCGACTTGCTGGTATTGCCTACGCGCTACTTCTTAAAGGCTCCTCTGATTGGTGAGGAATTGCTGGTGGACATCGAACAAGGGAAGACGCTTATCATTAAGCTTTTGGCCATCGGCGAGCTCTCGCAAAAGACGGGTAACCGCGAGGTGTTCTTTGAGCTCAACGGGGAAATGCGCTCAGTTACGGTTACCGATAACACGGTGCTGATTGAGACGAAGACCCGGGCTAAAGCATCGCAGCCTAACGACGTCGGCGCTCCCATGCTGGGGGTCATTGTCGAAATTAGGGTAAAGGACGGCCAGGAAGTTAAAAAGGGGGACCCCGTGGCGGTGTTGCTGGCGATGAAGATGGAAATGGTGATCTCGGCGCCGGTGTCGGGTCACGTGGGCGAGATCTTGATCAAAGAAGGCGACCTGGTCGACGCCAGCGACTTGATCACCCTGATCAAGAAGTAGAATATTAACAACCCTGATAGTCTACGATAATAAACGAAAGATAACTAACTGAATGTAGCATTTTGTAGGTAATTTAGCTTTTAGTAGTCGATCCAATTAAGCCACAAGAACTAGACTAGACGTGCCAGTTCTGGTCTAAACTAGAATTTGTTAGCTAATGGTTTATACTGAATGTGCCAGCTATTGTTGAGACGAACACTGCCGATAGTGAGATTGATTTAATGTAGTGGCACCGTTGTTGCTAGAACCAATTAAGTACTTATTAAATTAGGCCAGTTTGAACGTTGTTGCTAGATCATATTATCCATCATGTGGTCCAGTTGTTGTTACTGGAACCAATGGCCATTACTCTGGATTAGAAAGTAGGAAGCGTCAAAGGTAGAACCAATTGCGATTAATACGGATCAGCAAGGCTGATACTGAACGCAGATAAGATGCTAGTAGTGATTCTACAAGATGGAGTAGTGATGTCAAGTCTCAATGATTTCAAACCCCGAGGCTGGGTGGTAATGTCAGCGACACAAAACACCCAGTGGTAGTTTAAACTGAAACTTTTCTGCTCCATCTAAATTTCAAAAGACACAAAGAATTTTACGAGGATTTTAAAGACACAAAGAATGGGGCTAATATCGCGTCGTCACCATCCCCTAATCGCTGAGCTTGAGCTACTAAATTTCCACCTCAAATTGTCGTTGTTAGCAAGAGTCCCGTTGATTTCTGTCTGCGTTGAAGAAACCCTCTTTTGTCGGGGGTGTTAGTCTATTTCTGTTTTAGGACTTGGGAGTGTGGCTAGTGCGACGGCGCGGGGCAGATCAACCAACTTGCAGGATGAAAAATGCAAACCCCGATGAAAATTTCCGCCACAATAAAGGAGATGATAAATCAACCGACAAACCCATCAATTGAGACCAAATAAGGGTCAAAACCGAAGCCAGTCACACTCAATGAGTATTAACATTGGCAGTTTATCCTTGTAGTCTCAAAATTGACTCATTTTTCACTAAAATTACCAAGATATTTCCATTAATATCTTCTACACTTTTTCTCTCAAATATAGTATTAAAGAATGCTAGACTACCGGATACGGCAGCGGGGCTCGGTGCAGCAGAAACGCTTGCACACCGAGCACAGCACCCTCACGGCGCCACAGGGGCACCGTTCGGGGCTCATCAGGTGGCGCGCCTGGTGGCAGCGGCAGTGGGGGCACTTGTAGAACATGGTGCTGATCATTGCCGGTTTTGGCTGGCGCGGGGGTGTTTCAGCCTGTTTATATAGTCCCGGCGGCGGTGGGTGTCGCAGGCCTGCGTCCCGCTGTCCTACGAAACCGACGTCACGCGACCGATATCCAATGTTTTGTTTCAGACAAAATACTATTTAAACTCACTAAAGTCTAATTTATTTGTTTATTCGTTAGCGGCTAGACACACGACAACAACCCAAAGAGCACCACTACTAACAGCAAGTCGCCGAAAAACACTCCCAACACCAGCCAGTAGCCCATCGCCTGAGCAATATAGCGCCGGTACTGGTCTACTTGCGGCACAAACATCAGCACCGCATTGAGTCCTTTCATGATTATCCCCGACTCACCTCGCAAATGGTGGTTGCGCAGCACCACGTACCACGCCAGCATGATCGCGACCTCGACCGCGACAAATACCTGGAAAAAACCCAGGATATCGGCGTGGTCCCACTCGTGGCGCACCCGGTCGGTTTGGGCGGCGGAAAAGCCATCATAACGATAGTGGTAGAAGTGGTAGCCGAAATTGGCTAACACCGCGATATACCGCACAATCAAAAATATAAATTTGGTCTTTTTCGCTTGGTAGGCGTGGTACTCGCCGAGCTTGGCCTGGTACTCGATCTCCTCCGGCAGCGCCAGCGGCAGTGGCTGTTGATTAGCGAAGTTACCGCCGATATCGGGCATTTCGCCTTTCATCATTGCTGCAAACATCTTCAGCATATCGTCGCCGCCACCACCACTATTCTCGCCGTTATACCCCGCGACCCTCAGCATCAACTGCTGGAGCATATCGTCGGGGTTTTCTGGCGGCGGCGCCCCGCTATCGAAACGGGATATATCGACGACTTCAGGGTCGTCGTCGCCACTAAGAATATTGGGCGTAGTGCTGGTAATGGGGCTGGTGAACTGGGCCAGCGGCGGCTGAGGCGGCGTGTGGATTCCCGTCGCCTGAGCTTGAGGCTGAGGCGGTTGGGTGGGTTTATCGAGGACCAGGGTGACCTTATCCGCTTTCACCAGCAGTCCCAGACCCAAGATCAGGTTGAGCCGTTCCAGCGCTTTACCTTGGCCCATCTTCGCCTGGCGCCGCTCGCGCAATATCCGCTTCTTCTCCTCAGCAGTTAACTCGGCCATGGTGAGGAGGGGGTGGAGTGCGGCCGCGATCAATTTGGACCACCACTGCAGAAACTACTAACAATTAAAGGCTATGAAAAAAAGAAGTAACATGTGAAACAAATATGATCAGTTATATTAGTAGATTGAATTAATTACAAATTTGTCAATTGTGCTTAATTCGAGTGATGTGAAGTAAGAATTAGCTAGTGTGACTTGTACTCTGTCAGTAGTGAATGGTGCGAAGATGAGCTTGACCATAGTCCAAGGCAAAATCTGTAAAGATCTATGGTTTACTAAGTTACTGCTGACATTGAAAATGACTGGAATTAAAAAGTGAGAACTAGATTAATCAGAAGCCTACCACATTGATATAACTTCGAATACAAGTTAAAAGGACATCGATATAGTGTTAGTGCTATCACATCAATATAAATTAAGTAAAAGTCAATGGCTCAAAAAAAAAAAAAGACTAAACCATTGCATCCATGTCGACGATTACAACGGACTATCAACGTGATTTATCAATGTTTTATCAAAGTGAAATTCTACAGCTGTTTGTCTATCTTATGGATTAATTAAATAGTACAGGCGAATCCGGATTCGCTAGGTCATAAATGATGGTAGTGGAGGTGTAGTCGTAAAACGCCGAGGGTCATCATCGCCGCCCGTTGGCCATGCGGTCGGCTAGCCGCTGGCGGGTTTGTTGAGCGCGGAGCTCGGCGGCACGGTTCGACCGGGGACCTTTACCCGACGGCGGTCGTCGTGGCGGGGCTGATACTGACGTAGACGTCAGTGAGTGCTGTGTCGATTGTTGTGGTGTCAGTCCCGGGTGGCGTTTCAGGCGTGAGAGACGTTCCCAGACGTTTAACGGGCGTTGGCGTTTAGCTGGAAGAGCCAGCGCCAGCTTGGTCGAAGCAGTAATGTTTAACGGCGGTCCCTGAGGAGTAGCAAACACGTCGCCATCGCCATCGCCATTAGGAGTACGTCCATGGTTACCATTAGCCCTAGAGTTATGTTGTGTCCTTGGACGCTTGGCTGGGGTCTGAGCCACTCCACCAGTTGTCTGCAATCCAGTATTACCCTCATCATTAGCCTGTAACTGTTTGTCAGCTCGTAGCTGATCTAATTCAGCCTCAAGCATGGCGTTATCGTGTTCGAGCTGGGCAAGCCGCTGGCGCAACTGGCGCCGCCGCAACTTGCGGGCGTGTACACGCAAGTCGTCGTCCAGCGGCGTCGCCACAAACTCCGTACAGAACATCAGCATCTCCATCCCGTAGAGGAAGGCGGCAAACCCTTCGTTGAAGTCGACGATGCTGTTGTTGACACGGGCGAGCCGCGCCGCGTGGTGCGCGATCGAGTCCATGGTCCCCGCGAGCCGCTCGAGCTTGTCGGCCACGGGTGGCTCGTCCAACGGGTCCATGCCAGGTTGGGGAAGAAGTGTGGGAAAGAGGGACGCGTGGGGTTTGTTATGGCGCGCGTGGTAGAGAAAAAACTAGCCTCTGAGGAAACTAGGAAAAACATCACTAACCAGGGCTACAAATCGATTGGCAGACTATTAACATTATAGCTGAGCGTAGACTATTGTTTACTGTTTTCAACAAGAAAATGTGAAATTGTGATATCGTCATTTGTTATCTAAAGGCTTGTATCACCAATATGTAAAAGATCAACATAGTTTCTAAATCTGCAAGATTCATAGATCTTATCAACAATACCGTATAACGCATCACTTACGTGAATTCTCGAAAAGTGAACAACTGGATTAAAACCTTGGTTCAACATTTAGATATTTTGCTTGCATTATAACCTTGTCAAACTACAAGTATTGGTTACGGTTTCAGAAGTCAATGAACCTTGTACAAAGTAGAGCGTGTTTAGATTGAGACGAACGTGTACCTAAGAGTGCTGAGTGACATAGGATGGTTTTTTTTAAGAATATTAAGAAGTGCAATGTTGCTTTCGAAAAGACTAGCATCGACTCTTTTCAAAACGTCTTAATTCGGAAGAGTTGCCTTGATCTAGTAAGACTACAACGATCATAGCTACACTATCAGATCTACAATCACTTAAAATCTTAAAGGCTTCTTTTTTCAATATTTACATGTCGTCGGTGCCGATAATTTGCGACCACGTCTTACCTTCCTTTTGCAATTCCACCACCAATTCGTCTCTAATCTTCAGCGGCAAACCGGGACCTTTATAAGCAAAAGCAGTGTACAATTCAATGAAAGTAGCCCCGGCTTTACCAAATTCCAAAGCGTCTTTGCCCAGAGAAATACCACCACAGCCAACAAGCACTAAGTTAGAGTCCTTAGTGTACTTGCGCAATAATCTCAACGCTTGGAGAGATAACGGCTTTAACGGCTTACCCGAGAGACCACCAGTTTCGTTGATCAATTGCTTGTCAGTAGTCGCCATCGTCGCCGCCGGTCTTTGCACGGTAGTGTTGGAAATGATAATCCCGTCGACCTTAGCCAGCTTCGCCAGGTTAGCAATCAGTTCAATTTCCGGTTCAGTCAAGTCAGGAGCCACTTTCACTAATACGGGAGGCACCAGCCCTAACAAATTAGCACCACACTGGTCTCTTTGTTCTCTCACGGTAGTTAACAATTTCGTCAATTTCTCTTCCAGTTGCAAGTCTCTGAGCCCCGGCGTGTTAGGCGACAGCACGTTGATCACCAACACATCGGCGTAGTCCTTCATTCTTTGCACACCTTTCAAGTAGTCCTCAATTTCGTCACCGGTCTTATTTTTACCCAAATTGATCCCTAAGAGGCGACCATCACGGAAGGCATTAGTCTTTGGGGGAACACCATTATTATCGGCTTTATAAGCTTGCATCAACGCCGTGAATCTCATTTTCAACCGCGCCAACACCGAGAAATGACCCGTCAGATTGAACCCGTACCGGTTAATCACGGCGTCATCGCGAGGCAAACGGAAGAACCGAGGCTGGGGGTTACCCGGTTGCGGCTCGGGAGTGATCAGACCGATTTCCACATAGGAAAAGCCACAATCAAACAACCCATCGATGGCCTCACCGTCTTTATCCAAACCCGCGGCTAACCCAATCGGCAGCTTCAAGAATTTACCGAAAACATTAACTCCAAGTAACTGGTCGTACTCAGGGTGTAAGTGTTCGTCCATCACTCTCGGGTGGAGCCCCATCAGCAATAACCGGATGCCCAAGCGATGGCCTTCTTCGGCATCAGTCAAACCCCGGATTAACGGACAAAACACATACTCGTGGATCCCCAGACGCGCGTCCATCACGTAGTAGCCGCCAAACACCCCGGCAACGGCGGCGCCGGCGATGGCCAACGGACGAGTGATGCGTGACATGGTTGGTAGTTGGCTAAAGTCAATGTGCGCGCGAAACTACCAGTCCGCGGAAGCCACCGGTAGGGGACAATTGTAAGTAGTAAATTACAAATTAGTATGAAAATTTGATGAACTAGCTTCAAATTTGTTTTCTGGTGTAATTGATTGACTTCAATCTTGTGAATTACTTGAGACTCTTTATTTCAGTGTGACTCTATTGATATCAGAGACTCATATTGAAAAACATCTAGAAAATTAAGTAATGGCATTGATGAGAAAGAATTGAAACCATCATATAATGAAAGTATTCATCTGCTTTAACTGGTGTGTAACTCGTTTAGGAAGAGAAAGTTTACAGGACTTATGTTAGATACAATTCATTTGATTACCAGTTAATTATACGAGCTTCAGAAAACTTGCCGTCGATTTATTCACTCAGATTCAGGTTCGGGTTCGTCGGCACCATATTTAGCCTTCATTTCCGCCATGAAAGACTCGGCTCTCTCGGCGATCAGGTTGGGGAAGCTCATTAACTCACATTCGGACTCAAAATCAGTGAGGTACGATTCCAGGTATTGCTCATATTTTGCCAACGCTTCGTCGACCGCCGCCAAATCTTTGCCGCTGAGGCTATGGAGACCGTGGCAGAGGTCCCGAAACAGCTGGACCCCGGCGTCGCGTTGACTTCTGAGTTTCTCGAAGAATTCACCAAAATGGCTAGACATCGTCTCATAATCCTTGGCGTCCTTGGCAATGGCCATGGTGGCCACCACGGCGTCGATAGACGTCTGTGACGTCTGGTATTGTTGTTTCACTTCAGAATACCCCGCAATTAACTTTTGCCGGTCGCTAGCGCTGAGCCCCGGAAACTTCAAAATTAACGACATCAACAGCAGCAAGTTGACCAAAAGACTTGCGTTATCCGAGACGGCAAGCATTTTTTCCAATTGTGGATTGATATCAAACATTAATTGCGTGGCCCGAATGAATTGCTGACGTTCCGTTTCGGTGGGGAGTTTGGCCATTTCCGCCTGGAACTGGGGCATCATGATGAAGAAACGGGCGGCAAGCTCGGGTTCGACTTGGTAGTCCAGCGAGTGCTCCGAGTCAGACATGGTCAAGTAATTAGCAGGGGAAATAGGGGGAGAGACCAATGGAGTTTAAATAGTCAACTTTAAGCTTTATCAGGCTTTCCCCCGTTTGTAGCACTTGGATATCGTCAGCATAAGTAGTGGAGGAAACTCCAGATACTGGAGATACCGTAATGGAGGGAACACCAGTTGGAGACGGGACACCAGCTGGAGACACCCCGCTTATTAACAACAACCATTCAGTGAATGGAAATAACTTTCAACTTAAGGGAAGATTCAGTGTATCAGCTTCAATGAATTTCATATTTGGCTTCAATTGGCTTCAATTTGGCGGCGAAATCATCATCTTTAGCGATTATAGCAGGTTCTGAAATGGTACAATCTGGGGTAGGATCGTGTGCGACCCAAAAGTGGAAAAAGATCGTGTGCCTACTAAAAACGCCATACTCACTTCTACTTTTTAATCACTCTAAATTCATAACATTATCTATATCGTGCCCGCACCGCTAGTGCTGGACTTTGTGTTGGTATTTGTCGTCGTCAATATCTACGGTGAAACCAGTTCACCAGCTTAAATGGATAAACCCCCACTGATTAGTACATGACTCTTCTCTTCTTCTTTTGGGTAGCCCCACCGCCGTAGGCAGCCAACAACGAGTTGTAGACGTCGCCACCAGCACCACCGACAGTGGCGCCGGCAGTGGCGCCGGCACCAGCAGCGGCAGTAACACCGGCAGCACCAGCGTCGACAGTGCCGGCAGCACCAACGTTACCGGCAGCAGTGGCACCGGCGGCACCGGCATCGACGGCGACGGCAGCGCCGGCAGTGCCGGCAGCGTTAACGCCAGCACCAGGAGGAGCAGGGACACCGGTAGCGGCAGCGGCCACGGTCAGAGTCTGGGTAGTGGGGACACCAGCGGCACCAGCAGCACCAGTGGCAGCGGTAGCAGCAGCGCTGGCCGCCAGGCTAATGGCGGGAGCGGCGGCGCCGACGGCCGAGGTCGCGGCGGAAGCGACGGAAGCAGCGCCGGCAGCGCCGCTAGCGGCAGCGGAAGAAGCACCGCCGCCAATGCCACCAAGCAACTCACTGAGGATGTTACCGGAAGAACCACCAGTTGCAGTGGCGGTGGCAGCAGCACCGCCAGTGGCCGAGGCTTGAGCGGATTCCTTAGCCAGAGCCAGGGCAGCGGCGGTTTGCAAGTCAGCGACGGCTTGCGACGCCTGAGGGTTCAGCAGCGACCCGAAGATGCCGCCGAGAAGCTTGACGATAAAGTCAACGATACCACCAGAGTTCTCGCCGATCCACTTCATGATCGAGTCCCAGATACCTGAAGTTTGCAACCAGTTGAACAAAGTACCGCCGATCTGGGCCAAGAAGTTGATGGCGGTGGTCAAGAAGTTTTGGAACGCTTCGGGGTTTTGTTGTACCCAGTTGGTGATCCAGTTGAAAATGGAGGAAATGATGTCACCGATGTCTCTTTGGACCATTTCCGCCCGCTTCTGTTGTTGTTGAGGGGTGGACGACGACGACGAAGAGCCGCCGGTGAAGTAGCCCAAGATGGCCAGGAACGCTTCCTTAACCAAGTTGAGGAGAGCTTGTTGCAACCCTTGGTCGTTGACAAGCTTAGAGAAGATGTTTTGGAGCAAGCCCGAGTTCCAGATCGCAGATAACAAGTTGGGCAACGCCGCGAACAAACCGGCGATGGCCAGCTTGGCGAGCGAGACAATCTGGTCTCTGAGATTTTGGTCAGTGGTGATGGTGTTCCAGATGTCACCGAGGATACCCAGGTTGATGAACGCCGAAATGACCCCGGAAATGGCCAGACCAAGGTCTCTGGTGGCCAACTGGATTTCTTCGGCGGTCAACTCACGCTTGTGGGTGGTGGCTTCGTCCAAGACGGCGTTCAAGTTCTGCAAAGCACTGATCAACTGGTCCTGGTTAAAGGCAACGGGGGCGGCGTTGGCTTGCGCCGCGGGGATCGCAGAGCCGTTGGCGACGGCAGCGGTGGCCAAGGCGAGAAGGGTGGCTTGGGAGAACTTCATTGCTGATTGCTGATCGATATTCAGAGGGAGTTGTAGGGAATTATATAGGTTTTGGCGGGGCGAGACACCAGGTTTTGCAACCATTTCCCAAATAGGTAATGTGTGGGCACCACTGACGTCAACGAAGCATGCGGGTTTTCTCGAGGGTATACCGAAGAAAATGCCGCCATTGTTGGCCCGGGAAAAATTGGTGAAACGGCGTCGTAACTGCGACAGTGGCCCTATCGCTCGGAACATTTCGTGATTGTGGTAGCTGCCCCTGAGAGTGTCTGCTTCGTGTAAACGGCTTGGAAAAGTTGACGGGGGGCGCGAGAGATTTTCACCTGCATCTTCCTGCATACAAGCATATGCACGTCACTCAACTTCTTATACGTATCGGGTAAAGAACCCTCAGCGCCCTCCTGATCAGCCTCGATTGAGGTGGGGGTTGCCATCCCTGGTGCCTAGATTGAATTACAATCCGGCACAGCCTCCATCGGACTTCCCCCACGGTTTGCCGATTGACACCAAGATCTCTAGTCTTGGCGTCGTTGCCACAAAACAGAAAATTGGACGATAGATTAGACACTATAATAATGGTTACAGAAACACGGTGTTGACGAAAAGCTCGTCTCCAGTGTTATCTCCATAGCCGTAACCATGTTTGATTGTTTCCGTTTCTTCCTTACGCAGATTTTAGGCAATTAGTCCCAACCTTAACTTCGGCAAAACACCACCACAATTTCACCGCTTTCGTGGGTGTATTGCCGTGGTGGGGTTTTGCTACGACGCATGGAGGCTTCGGAAATCGGAAATAAGCCTCGCGAAGCAAATATCCATCGGGCCAGGCTTTTGTGGCGCCACGCACGGTGTCACCGCGTCTTTGCTCGTTTGGGCAAAGATCACGCCAGGGGCGGTGCCCCGAAGGTACACGATACACAGTATGGCTTTGGTAATGGTTGTCACGAGGTGTTTACCCTTTCTATTGTGGCAGAGCCAGCATGCGGTTACCAAGCACCGGGTTACCAAGTAGTGCGTTCTAAAGGTGGGTTGAAGGTGCAAGCGAGTTATTACTCAGTCAGGCTAATTACTCGATAGGGTCGAGAAAAAGGATGGGGACACATTATTGCGAGGCTGGTAAAAAAACACTCTCAGCAGTAGTAAAACACTAACGGTTTGGGGAGTGTGCCAAAATTGGAAGCGGTCGTAGTTTGCTTCCTTTTGTTCGTGTTTTTTCCGCTAATTTGGAGAATTTTCGACGAAAGGTGATAACGAACAGTGTAAACTTTTACACAAATTTGATATGTTTGAGTTTGGTTAGAGAATGGCGATGACCCCTAATGGCGTGGAGTATTAGCACTAGAGTCAAATTACGAAATTTCGGAATTACGGTGATTGAGACGAGTTTGGAACTACAATCTACACCTACCAGTTCTCCGTATCGTCAACGTGAGAAGACTAAGCTTCTCTTTTTGTGGGTATCACTTGTCAGTCATCAAGTTGTACCACCAAACTTTCGCTTGACGAAGTCTTGAAGGCTTCCAGTTAGCATATAGTTTGGAGTTAAAGGTCACGGTCATATCACACCATTTGTGGCATACCTGGTGGCGGGAGGAATTGGGAATGGGCAATAACTTCTTCAAAGCCAAAAACTCACCTCCTCATAAAGTTATTGGACCAATAACGCCACCAGGACACTCAAAGAACCGATGGTGTGGCGATGTGATAGATCACCGTCAACGGTGTGCGGCAATAAAACCCTTGATGCACGGAGATGGGTCCTGCATACAGTCATAGATAGCCCAAATAGCAAACATCACCAAATTTGGTCCCAGCGCGAAAAATAGCGAAGTCCAAGGTAGCCGCGTCTCCCACGATGCCAGCAAATCTTCACTCTTGAAGTTAGCCTTTCTGACGGTGACGCTACACTCCCTTTTAGCTGTAAATTTCAAATAAAAAAAATTTGTAAAGCGTGACCCGAAACTCACACTTCATCGTCGATTTGTTCACGACCCAGCCAAATTGGACCATAGGTGTGCTAACAAATGTTACTCACAAAAGTGCAAAGAACAACATATATCGGCGACAGCCAACGGCGTTCGAAAAAGTATGCCAATTTTCGAAAATCAAAAACTTCGAATTCCATTTTTTTTTGTCTAACAAAATCCGAATTTATCTAATTTATTGAAATCAAAGTTTTGAGGATCAAGTTTGACTAAACTGGCCACGGCGATTACAATGAAGGTAGTCTCATCGCTGTCCGGTGTAAACTCGTGGCGCAATGGAATCCATGAAATTCTTACCACATTTACCGTGTATTGGCCTGCATATAAGCGAGCGTTTAAAAGGTACTTGAGTGGTGTACAATTAACGACTCAAACCACATTTGACGACCAAATTGAGGCAACCAACACCACGTACTAGTTATTTTTCAACTTTCTGATAGTAGTTAAAGTTTCACCATGATTGTCTTCAATTGACCGTTTAGCATGATGAATAATGCGCCCTTCGATTAGACTGATCTCAAACCAGCCACATCAAATGCCAAAATTAACCACGAAATGATTCAGGTAAACCTCTCTACAATAATTTCAATAAATCAATCACGACTAATAACAACTTAAGTAGACTATACCACCGAAATCTCCAATATATTCCAATCGCGGGGGACAAGTAAAGATCAAACTAAGTGTAGATACGACAACATTGTCACCAGTCATAGATCGTATACTACACGCCATTTACCCCTGACAACTGCTACAATATGTAGTGGTGGTCAAACCATACCCCCACAACCAGTGTCTATTATAATTTTCCAGGTGACGATTTGTCGCACCGCGCGACAAATTCCCCACTGCTGATTGGCTCTTCTTCCTTACCCACTGCGCGCACACACAGTCGCACCAACCACAAATCTTTTCCCTTATTGTCTCAACGAACAACCCACTTAAGCCATGTTGTCGCGAGCTCTCACCAGACCCGGGCTCGGCTTGCGTTTCCCGCAGCTGTTCCGGACTCTCGCCACCACCCCTGCTTTGCACAAGCCGGCATCATTGGCCTATAACACCGCCGGGGGTTCGGCGATGGCCGCCCCTCCCCAGGACTTCAGGGTGCCCAAGCCCAAGACGTGGGAAGAGCTGAACGAGCTGTTCCTCTCTAAGGCCACCAAGTTCTTCTTCTTACAGGAAATTGTTCGTGGTATGTACATCGTGTTGGAGATGTATTTTAGAGAGCCTTACACCATCTACTACCCGTTTGAAAAGGGGCCGATTTCCCCGAGATTCCGGGGCGAACACGCGTTGAGACGCTACCCGCTGGGCGAGGAACGGTGCATCGCCTGTAAGCTCTGCGAGGCGATCTGCCCGGCGCAGGCCATTACGATTGAGGCCGAGGAACGCTTGGACGGGCTGAGAAGAACCTACAAGTACGACATCGACATGACCAAGTGCATCTACTGCGGGTACTGCCAGGAACTGTGCCCCGTCGACGCCATTGTCGAAACCCCTAACGTCGAGTATCTGACGGCGACCAGAGAGGAGTTGTTGTACAATAAGGAGAAGTTGTTGGAAAACGGCGACAAGTGGGAACAGGAATTGCAGTACTGCATCGAGGCCGACGCCCCCTACCGATAGCATAATAGGCCCCTAACATCCAAGCCTTGATCAGGCCCCTAACATCCAAGCCGTGATCACAGAAGTAACTAACTTTTATCTAGAGAAAATCATAAAAAATTTGAATTAAATCCGGTGATGGTAATGTAGTTGTGGTTGTAATGACTCTAAAGTTTGATTCTATCTGTATTTATTTTATTTGGTTTCAATCTGGTTTAGTCTTGGTTTGATTGTGGTGTATATTATTATGGTCATACAAGGAGATTTGTCACTGGCTACGAAAACTGAGGTTACTATGATCAAACTTAAACTTCTAAGTCACTTTTTATGATGGTCAATTCTATACAAAATTGACTAGTTATTGTTTCCATTACATTCGATTGAGATTGACTCTCCAGAGAGACAATTAGTAGCCAGTAGGTAAATTCTCTTCCAACTACTAAACTCAACCAAATTTTTCAACTATACTATAAAAAGGAAGACAGGTTAAATAAATCAACTACTTCACTAATAAAATTCTTTAATATTTGATATTTTCGTTAACCTTCTTTCTGGTGGCTCGTATTAGCATACCCCGCGAATTGCCGTACCGTACCATTCTCCACGCCACTTCAATCGCAAACAACACCTAATTGCTCCACCACCAGCGATGCTTACACAAGAACAAGTGAAGCGATTCCAAGACGAAGGGATGCTTTGCATTCCCGACTTCCTTTCTCCCGACCAAATTGCCCAGCTCTCGAATAGAGCCCACACATTATTGGACGACTTCGACCCGCTGGCCCACCCAAAAACGCTATTTTCCACGTCAAAGGATAACCATGTGGGTAACCAATACTTCCTCGACTCGCTGGATAAAGTGAGCTTCTTCTTTGACACCGATGCCGTCGATAACGACGGAAATTTGGTGTACCCGAAACAAGTGGCCATCAATAAAATTGGCCACGGGCTCCATCTCCACGAACCAGCATTTGAGAAAGTTACCTTTGACGATAAAGTACAGGACATCGCCAGATCTCTTGAGTACAAAGACCCTAGAGTGCTTCAGAGTATGCTTATCTTTAAGCACCCAGCGCAGGCGAAAAAGATCAGAGACAACGAAGTACCGCCTCATCAAGATGGTACTTTCCTCTATACCGATCCGCCACTGGCTCTAGGCTTCTGGTTTGCTCTTGAAGACGTTACTAAGGATAATGGCTGCTTATACTATGCTCCTGGATCCCATAAGAAATTCCCCATTATCGCCCGGTTTGTCCGTACACCAAAGGCTCCCGGCACCGAGATGATGGGGCTCGCCGATGTCCACGACCCTGAGCCGCGGGACTCTCAAGATTACGTCCCCATGGAGTGTAAGGCGGGATCCCTCATTTTGATCCATAACCAAGTGCTCCACAAACTGGAGAAGAACGAGAGCGATAAGCTGAGATTTGCCTATGCCTTCCACTTGATTGAAGGCACTGCGAACTACGATGAATTCAACTGGCTCCAGGTACCATCGCTGGGAGGCACCAACTTCTCTAAATTGTATAAGGACTAAAAAAAGTCTATTCTAAGATGACGTTGTCGATGAGACGGGCAGTACCGGTACCTTGAGCTCGAGGCACGTGCACGGCAGTGGAAACAATGGCTCCGGGGACCACGTTATCGGTCAAATCGTCTAATGTCTCCGGGTGAGAACAGGCGACATACTCGACGGTTAACCCCAGATCAGTCAATTGTTTTCGAACCAATTCCACAATATCAGCTCCCTTAACTGTAGCATCATTAACCCACAATTGTTTACCCTGGGAAAGAGCCTGGTAAATCGCTTTCAGCTCATCTTTAGTAGTATCGCTCAAATAGGCATTTCTCAGCGATAACGCAAGTCCCAGCGGCTCTCTCTGCGTCGGTAACACTTTAACTTCAGTATCTATAAGCAAATCTTTCACCATATTGCGTACTACCACACACTGTTGGGCATCTTTCTGACCGAAGTAGACTCTCGTTGGTTGGACGACATTGAGCAATTTACAGACGACAGTGGCCACCCCTCTAAAGAACTGAGGTCTAGTTACCCCTTCCAATTGGTGGGAACAGCCTTTGACTTCAACAAACGCTCCTCTTTGCTCATTGACATCAAGGACAATACCACTCGGATACATCTCCGAAACTTTAGGCACAAACACCGCTTCGACATTAGCCGCTTCTAATTGCGCTAAGTCATCATCTAACGTCCTGGGGTAAGCGTCCAAGTCTTCAGTGGGGCCAAACTGGGACGGATTGACGAAGATCAGCACCACGGTGGCATCGTTATCGGCCTGGGACTGGTGGACGAGCGAGAGGTGGCCGTGGTGTAATGCCCCCATGGTGGGGACGAAACCGACCAGTTTCTGAGCCTGGCAGAGCGCCTGCCGCCACTGGCGGACCTGCTTCACCGTACGGAGGACGATGGGCATCGCGTGAAGAGTGCGAAGACGTGGAGTAATAAAGGTACCAACTGTAATTGGTTTCAGTTTATCGTGGTTACATTGTAAGTAGTTTTAGCTTCACTTTAATGCTGATTTCATCAGATTACCCCAACTTTAATGAGAACTTAATTTACTGATCTATTCGATAATGTGGGGTAACCAGCGATAACCGAAAGATAACGAAACCAACATGAAAATTAGAGAAAAGTGGAAGCAGTAAGAACTGTAACTGATGATGATAATGAGTGATGCTTTAGTCATTGATTAAGAAAGTATTGGGACAGTTTTCTCAGTGTTACTATGAGAGTAATCATTGACAGATATGAATGAAATAAACCACCAAAATCTGATGAAATTGACATACACCATTGAAGGCGTTACTTACACCACCACCAAACAATTACTTAAGAAATTTTACTTCATAATTACTGTTGTCATCTGATCATTGTAGTTGTCTCTGTGCTCAGTCTACGGCATTCACGGGAACCAGGTACCGAAGATCCCGCTACCAGAACAATTTTGAAGTGTCTATCAAATTTGCCATGACGTGCGAATTCGCTTCTTTTACAAGATTCAATTTTTCGGGGATTAGACTATTTCAGATAACTGATTTCCCGTGGAGAATAACCGTTGTGCCCCTCTTATAAATTTTTCGGGCCGAGGATGCGTTCCCCACAAATGTGGACCTCGGGACCCGCACACGTTATAACCCTCCTTTATCACCAACCAAACAGGACTGAATCCAATCATTCAGGACTGAATTGAACCTTCTGAAACTGATTCAATTACACTTTGATTTGGTTGATTGATGTCATACACTATCGAGAAGAAGACGTGTGCTGCCTATGGGCCTCGGGCGCCCCGGCTGACGATTTTGCCCCTGGACCGGCTTGTCCAGGTCTACAACAAGTATAAACTGACTTTCCGACCTCAGCCAGGCCAAGTACAACTCCTGTTTGTGTTTGCCCACGGCACGGGGATGAATAAGCTGGTGTGGCACTACCACATCGACCAGCTCTTCCAGAAGTCCCAGCAGCCTAATCTGGGCTATTACATTGATGTGTGTGTGTCGGTGGACGCTGTGTCTCATGGCGATTCCGCATTGGCCAACGAGGGCAAGATTGGCCCCGTATACTGGTGGGACGAACTGGGACGCGACTTATTAGCAGTGATTCACCATGAAAACGAAGTGGGGGACTTAGTCAGTGCTCCCGACCGGAGAATCATTACCGTGGGCCACTCGTTAGGTGGTAATGCCGCGTTTATGGCGGGGTTCTTTGACCCTAACGTCGTCGACTGTGCTGTTACCGTGGACGCCGTATTGTACACTGAACCGCTGATGCGGCCTCGCTTCACCAAGATCTTTAAGAAAATCGCCGGTTTGCTCATTGATCACTTCGACACCGAGGATGAAGTGAAATTGTTCTACGATATGCTGTTTTACAACACGATGGATAAGCGCGTGTTAAAGGACTTTGTCGCCGACGAAATCGTTACGGTAGTGGACGAAAATGAGGAAGCGAGCTACCGTACTAAGGCGTCTAAATTCGCTCAGATGGCGACTTATTTGGGACTGGCGTACTCGTTGAATTTGACGATGCACGCTATCCAATCGTACCGTACCTCAGTGTGTCACGTTACTGGTAATCAAGGCACGTGGAACCCGCCTCAACTGAAACCGTGGGTCAGATCTAACCTCCCCGAAGGGAAACTTGTCAAGACTGCTGATATTGACGGTACCCATTTGGTCCATGGCGATAACCCTGACGGTATGGTCCAAGTGTTAGTGGAACTTGCTCAAGATAGAACTAAAGTGGCACAAACTAATATCGACCAGCTTAAGCAGCAAGGCGATGACAGAGCTAAACTCTTGGAAGTGTCTGAGGAGAAGTTATACGCCGCTGATCTTGTGGAAGTCGCCGCCGCCACCGCCAAGCTCTAGGTTTATATGAATGATAACACGAAATACAGAATACTATGATACGAAGTTAAGATCAGGTATGGCATTCCTTGTGTGTAAGGAAGCAAAACATTACTTGGTAGGGTTCTCGATGATGATTTTTACCAAAATCTATGATCTGATTCTCTTCACTTATGTTGTTTCAACTAGTTTGATTTGTAACTATGGGTAGATTGGCTCAAACGAGAAGTACTGTAAATGATTGTTTATTCGTAGAGACTTACGATTAACGGATGATGATTACTTACTATTAGGCTCGAAATATTCACCTAGATGGTGCTATTGTATAATTGTTTACAGTCTGTTTTTACAGTCTCTTAATAATAACGAGGGACCGTTTCAATTGAGACAACCCGACTTCGAGCTCAGTGACCGTCATCAGCGATATCAGTTTAAAATAGCGAACAAATTCAGCCACACTACCACCAACACCAAAATAGATATTCTTCGCCGCCACTACCGCCACTGCCGGTTGCCATTTGCCAATCATCTCTGCCACTAAAGGTAATGTCTCTTCATGGTAAATGGTTTCAGAAGTTAAAACAACGTCGACTTCAGGGACAATCTCCATAAATTGCTTCCCCCACGACCCACTAATAAGCTCAATATTCACCTGGTTCTGCTCAAGAGTACTAACAAACTGTTCAAGCAATTCTTTAGTAAGCGTTATTTCTGCCCTTTCGAGCTGAGGGTCAGTGGTCATATACCAGTTTATGATCAAATTGGGGACGGTGACAAGTTCAAGCACGTCGTAGTTGAAATCGGAAAGGTAGACGGTGTGGCTCAGCTCCAGTTTGAGGAGGTGGGGTAATAAGAAGGCACTGGGTAACGCCGTGCCACAGCCTAAATCAACAAGTTTCAGCCACTGGCCTAAACCCTGGCTCAGAATATAGTCGATGACATCGTACAGACACTCCCACAGCTTAAATCCACCTTCGTAGACGTTCTTCTCCAAGTCTCCATTCAGCGAAATTAAGAGCTGTCTCACCGGCAGGTCAACATCCTCGGCCATAATCTGGTGTCTGACATCAAATAACTCTCGTCTGAACACCAGATTGCCGCCAGCAGTGGTGTATTTCTCAAACGAGACCTTAACATCTTGGAGCTTAGCTACCACGTCGGCTAGCGAGTGGCGCTGAGGGAGGTTCGTGGGGTCGACGGGGAAGGCATCAAGCGTCTGGGTAGGGTTCTGTGACGGTTGATTGGTTTGGGGAACGGACAGATCTAGCTGTTCTTCGGTAAAGCCAAACAGGAACCCCATCGTGGTCAACCAGTGCGATGCGATGAGCCAGATAAGAAGTCATCAATTAACAATGGAGATATAAGCTAAATACATGAAATGTGTACACCATTGGGTTTAAAGTACTTGTGGGAACACATGTAGCACATCACTTTAGTAAATCCGAGCCTCCTTCGCGCACAGCTTCCACTCATTTGCCCACTGGCAATTAACCTACAACTATATTTTTCGCATCGGGGCGTGTAGCTCAGTTGGTAGAGCGTTCGCTTAGCATGCGAAAGGTCTTGGGTTCGATTCCCAACTCGTCCACTTTTTGCCCACCCTGACCCCACCAATGAATCCTTAAGCTAATTGTTAGCTCATACTTCAATTTTTCAATGTTCAGCTTCTTCTTTTTTCTTATTTTATACCCATTTCCTATTACCATAATTGATCGCATTTGCGCGCGTCATATCCAGGCCCACAAATCACCCAGCCCCGATCTCCGCCCCTCCCTTGATCCAACTTCGTGGAAACCCCTTCAATCGAAGCTTTAAACAGCTAATTACACTATTTACGACCCTTACAATACCCCCAAAGGTCTGAATTTTACCTATTTTTCATGGATCAGCTGGTGGCCCTGGTGGGGTTCAACAACCTCCGCAAGCTGAACAGCAACCACACGCTGGAAATACCGCATCTGCTGAGTTCTACAACTGTCTCCAACCCCTTAGCACGCATGTTTACTCGCAATAAGTCCCAGGATACCCTTCTGATGACGAACCAGTCGTCGCACACTCTGCCCCGAGCTGGCCCCGATTCCGACGACGCTGAGCTGGTAACCACGGCCAAATCACTGATTAAGTCACTGGCTAAGCCTAGACTACGGCTCGGTAAACTTAAAAAGAAGAAACCCGAGCTAAATGTGCAAACCCTGTTTGCCAGTTTCACCGCACCAAAAGATGCCATCAGTGCTTCTCCGGTTACGGCGTTCCATAACTTATTCCATCGAAACCAAGGGCTGCCTGCTCCTCTAACGGGTGATCTGAAGAAGTCTCGTACCCTGGATGATGCTGCCACGCTAGCTTCAGCTCATGCCGCGGCTTCTACTGAGATACCACTGAGGATTATGTTTTCCAGTAATAATTCAAATTCTCAAGTGACCGATGCCGTGGAAGCGATAAAACACAATTTCGTCAACAATAACGACTTATTAGGTCCCGATGACTCGGTGAAAGCCGCTGCTGATGAGCGAGAACCTCACCACGCGTTATTTGAATTACACCGGAAATTGATGGTCCCCACTGACCATTATTTACAAAAGTTGAAAAAGGAAACGGGAGATAATGAAACTATGGGTTTGGGCATTTCTACCGTGGGAGAGTATACTAATACCTCCGATTATACTCTGACCAATGCTCAGTTCTTTACTGCTTTGGCTACTCTAACGCGACCAGTGTTTGTTCCACTGAACTACCGCCATTTAGGTAGTGGCGGAACCATCCCCCACGTCACCATGCTGATGGAGGAAGTGCTGGCGGTGATTGTCGACCACTTCTGTGGCCGCCACGAGCGAGCCCTGCCCACACGAGCCCTGCTGCCTTTACAACACCACGATGAGAAATTGGATCTTAGAGAGAGCTATAAAGTGAGAGCAGTGGCTCAGGATATCGAAACGTTTTGCTATAAGATGCTTGGCCTAGTATTTGTCGATGTACTGACTCCTGAGATCAACTGGGGCGGCCAATCATTACTGGGTCCCGTCGCCGGCGTGATGGCTGAATGGGGCCGTTTAGCTCTGGCATGGACGGTTTTCAATAACCGTATCCGTTTCTACTTAGTGGGGATCTTTGCCCAGTTATTCCGGGCTTTGAAATTGGCTGGCATTGACCTTGACCTTGATGAATTAGTGGTGAAAGGGTTTAAACACGCGGCGATTGATCCAGTGGTGTATGGACGCCTGAGACTTGAATACGATCGAGAAGTGGAGTCAGCAGTGTTGAAACAGAACCCGAGGCTTTTAACTCAATTGGTACGGTGTGTGGGTGTATGCTGTCGCGGTGACGATACTGTGCTCCCCTGGCTCATCCTGATATCGACATCATAACCGAAACTACTACCATCTCAGCAGTCCAAACATCCACAATTCAGATTAATGAGATGTCTCATTTAATATTTGTTACATTTGATGAAACGGCAAATCATTGATCTTGTGGAATATGGGTATCGTCAAGGCGACCTTTATTACGTGACCCATCCTGAATTGATTGGATTACACTATCAGATATGGTTTACGTTCGTTTCAGAAGAGAGTTTAGTCTTCGCAAATAAGCTATTGCTTGATAGACATACATCTCAATGTTTGTGCCTTTGCTCTGGGTTTCGCCGGTATCGGCGATGACGTCACAGGCGCCTTATCAGGGTGCTTTTTTTTCTATGCGTGAAATCGCACACCAACGGTCACGTGCGTACATTGCTCACAGCTTACTCCCCGATCTCCACCTCAGTTGCGCCACCACTAACCCAACAACCGTCCTTTCCTTTCAAATATATCTCATATTATCTGATTTGTGGTGATGCCGGAATCAGCGGTGGTTGACTGTCAGCCCCCAGCCAAGCCGGCGCCGGCCTCGGCCAGCGGCAAGGCCAAACACACCACCACCCACCCGGACGAGGTGCTGCCGCAGCTGCCCGTGGCCGAAGACGATGAAAAGCTCCGCCGACGAGCTAGCCACCAACTACATAACCCTCCCAAAGGGCTGCTGGTTCTGTTATCGCAAAGAGGAGACTATTTTGGCGATGCTCCTCAAGTACCCTCGCCACGGCTGTGGCTGCACTATTTGGCTCCCCAGGCTCAGTACGTTGGCGCCCAGGTGCTGGGCAAGATCAGTTATCACATATTGGTCGAGCTCAAGACGGTGGACTTGGTCAATCTGACGGTGCTGGGGTTTCTCTTGATCCGAGGCCTTATAACTGACCAGGATATGGTCACCTGTTTCACCGGGGAAATAATCAATAATCCCTGGGCTCACGCTGGTGGCAGACCAGTACAACAGTACCTGTTTGTCGCGGAAAACCCTCAGTGGGGGCTGTTCTTTGCCAACGATATGGAGCACTGGAAACACCTTATCCCCGATGTCGGTAGTGCTAGCGATAGCGACGTCGCCGATAGGTTACAGCACTTATTCGCTGGCGACGGCTACGGCCACGACGTCGTGTTTATGCGGTGGAAAGAGCAATTCCTTGTCCCCGACCTGAGACTTAAACTGATCGCTGGCGCTTCATTTGACGGCTTCTACTACGTGTCCTTAAGTCTAGGAGGCGACGGCAGACCTCCAGGTACCATCACCGGCATGTATTTCAGCAATAAGACGCTGGAGAAGTTTCAGACGTTACGGTTGAAGTACGCTGGTGGAGGCAGCGACCGCCAACTGTACGAGTTTGTCTGACCAGAATACTAAACCCTATACATCCGCATGGGATACCCGAAATGCATTAATGAGAATATGACGTACTTTATGGTTTCAAGTGTAGGTTTGGTAGCGCTGGGCCTCGTGCCACCTCATCTCGGCCTCCAACCGGCGGCGTCCCTCTTCTTCTTCCTCTAAGAACTCTTGGTACTGTCTGGCTGCCGCCACTTGTTGTTTGCGGAGCGTTTCTTTGGCCTCAGCGTCTTTCCGTTGTTGGTATGGAAGCTTCCACAGCTGACCGTTTAAGTTTAACTGAGACTCGATTAAATCACCAAATTGCTTTGTAAATTTCAAAAGCAGCGACTCAGCACATTGAAGGATGTTTCCAATTACTCCAAAGTTATCATCTGATGGCATCAGAGAGGTATTGATGTCGATGATGGCGTATCCTGGAGTATAGCCTCCAATGTCATAATCCACCATTAACCCTTGATCACTGGTTTGTACGATGTTGGTAACGGTTAAATGAGACCCCATAACGCCACAGATATCATCGGGATCACTGCGATTGGTTCCTTTCATGGCAATCCCTAATTGAAGTGGCAGCAGCACTCCATCCACTCTAAATTGTCCTTGGTCATTGGAAATGGTTACCATATGAGGACGTAGTGTTTCGGTACCACAGCCACAATCAGCACACCACGAAGTACCAAAACCTAGCCACTTGTTATCGCTCAAAGAGATAAATGGCAGAGTTCCTTTAAACTTGGTGGAGACTTGATTAGTGGAGTTAATCACCGTACACGGAGCCAGCTCCGTCAATGGACATTTAATCACCGTAAACGGGTCCCACGAACTAACAAATGAAAGCCAGTCATTGTCTGACGAGATAATTGGAGTCCATTCGTTATCATCGTACCCAGTACAATGGAATGACCACCGTTTCGAACCGTTCAAAGTAATGGCAAAGTGTTTCGCCTCCATGTAGTTGAATTTAGTGGAATAAATCATAATCACTTCTCCCAGAGGTAAATAGAGTAAATTGAAGGCATCGACTCCAAGGTACCATTCGATACGAGGGGGAACAAATACTGGTACTTCAAGCATTTTGGGGAATTTAACGGTGTTTCCATTGAGTGTGATTTCCTTTGTAATCGCCTGGTTTCCAAGTTTATCGTATACTTGAGCCACAAGTACTGAAAACAGTGGTGTGGGTACTGAGTATGGGTCTCGCTTATACACGAGTTTCAGCACAACTAAGTAGACTCCTGAGTGTTCAAGCCATGCCAGTGATCCCTGAGTTATTGTCCATGCTTCTTGAGTCTCTCTAGTGTCGAATTGGAGATGACGAGGTCTCACTAGGTACTTCACTTTATCCCAGAACTCTCCTCCTTGAGCCATACAAAGCTTCACAAGTGATTCAATATCCACCGGCCGTTCCTGAGAAGTGGCAGTCATCTTGATTGACTCCAGATGACAATTATTAGCATTGTTTCCAAACCATAAAACAAAGAACTCATTGCTTTCTGGAGTGAAATGGTTTTGTCGTCGGTGGAGTATTTGGCGGAGGAGAAGCAACCACACGAAAACAAGCGGCACCGATACTGCCACCAGGCGAATCCAACGCACCATCAATGACAACACCGATTTTCTGGATCTTACGATTTTTGTGGGTCTACATCTTTGAGTCTACTGATTTATGAGTCTATCGCCGAATTCGGACTTGGCACTCTTGTCGCATTCGCTGGAAATTATTAAGGTTACGATAAAGCCAAGCACGGCTCAGCCACAAACAAGAGGAAAGGAGTGTAATGATTGAAGCTTAGGGGTTTGGTTTCAATTTATTTGTGATATTGATTTAATTCTGACAGAGTTTTGATTGAAGAAGTTGCAGTTATACAAGAAGAGCTAGACATTGCTTAGTACGGCTGAAAGTGTTTCAATTGTAGAATGAAATCTGATTATACGTAGAATAACCACGGGGTCTTAAGCACTAACTCTATCAATTGACTACAAAGCAGAAATGAAGTCATCGACATTGAGACTAAACTCCATATTGATCATAGCTTGAGGGCAATTCACTGGTAATACAAAGTAGTACTCCAATTTGATTAGTATGGTCAATTGTAGTCCACAACACTAAATTATTTGCTGTTTGACTATTTTTACCATTGTGCTACCTCATTGTTGTCAAACCAGGCCTTATACTATTACAATTTAAATAAGTTATACTCATTCTTTTTCGTTGTTGGACTCAACCACCACCACCACGTCAATCACGTTCCCTGTTTCGATATCGACTTTACTCAAATACTCATCGCCTTTAGTTACCTCGACATCCTTGTTACTATAGACCACCACTTTCTTCGGGGGCGGGTGGTGAGGCTGGTTCCACGGCGAATACAAATCGGACTCGTTCCACAATTCAAGCACCCGTTTGCGTAAATGGTCCACGGTACATCCGTATTCCGGGTCCTGAGACAGCTCAAAGTCTTCCGGAGAGAACTCCAAGTGGTATTTAACAAACTGAGGTAGCTGGAATATCAGCTGTCCTTCCTCAGTCATCTTCAGCCAGTTGGTAAGCGACGCCACCCCTCGTTTCAGTTGCCGTTTTAAACCATAGTAATGGTTCAATTGATCGGTATCGTCAGCGGTAACCACGTTGATCCGCACGTACACATGGGCACAGTGGACGGGGATCTCCTTGAAGATGTGCTTGGCGTGGTACTCCCAGAGGCCCAAGTGGATGCCGCTCCAGTAGACAATCTCGTAGTTGATCACGACAAAGAAAAGCACAAGCAACAGCTCGGTAATGAATTTCGACGTCGGGGTAATGATAAGCTGGCGGGTGAACTCGGTGGCGTTGAGGGTCCGGGTGAGGTGCTCGTCGACCACCGAACACACCGTGGTGAGCTGGGAAAGCATGACCGATTATATTGTTAGGATAAGGGGCAAAGAGTGGCACCACCTCTGGAGACGGCGATCCTCCTCCGCTCGCACAAAAAACGAGGGGTGAATGTTGGGCACAGAAAAGATGGGTAGAATATTACGCATAAGAACGAAGTAATTAAAGATATGAACATAGATTGTAGTAAAATGACTGGTGAAAAATACAACGTGAAAGTCAGATTAAAGAATTGACGTATTTTAAAGGCAAAGTAAGCATTTTTCCCGTTTTGTGCCACAAACTCAATGCCTCTTGCGTCAAAAACGGGCGTGTAGCTCAGTTGGTAGAGCGTTCGCTTAGCATGCGAAAGGTCTTGGGTTCGATTCCCAACTCGTCCATAACTTTTTCACTCCGACGCGGTCCTCGACTTTTTTTTTCTATTCCGTGGACGCGTCGCTGGTAACATCAACCATATCTAATTTACTCAAAACTACAATGACACTCAAGGTAAAATTTTCGAAACTTACTTAACGTTTTACCATGATCACCATGTTTTAATATCACACTTTAAATCTCTTAATTTTCTTTCCTTTTGGTGCATGGTTCTACACCACCTACCTTCCACGATTTCGCACTTTTCAGAGTCTCATCCACCACCACCTCCACCACACTCCCTTTCACCACAAATGGACGAAGCCAATGGCGGCGTGGCGCCGCTTGACGCCATGTTTGAAGACCGCAGGAGGAAGTTCATGGAGTTCCTCCAGCCCGGTGGCAATCAGGACGGCTATACACCGCAAATCCGCGAAATGATCGCCAAGGGCCATGTACGCCTCGTGGTGCTGATGGACCATATCCGTGAGTTTGACCGTGATTACTGGCAAGGTTTGCTTAACCTGCCACCTGACTATTTACCTCCCGCAGAACAGGCGTTGAAGGAAGTGGTCCAGATGAATTATGACCCCCATACGGCTCCATTTGAGTACCCACCGGACCAGAAATTCCTGCTTGGCTTCCGAGGCGCTTTCGGTTCTCACCAGCTTACTCCGAGAACGATTGACTCTCATTTCTTAAGTCAAATGGTATCGGTTGAAGGGATTGTCACTCGTGCTTCGTTAGTGCGCCCAAAGATTATTCGCTCAGTGCACTACGTGGAGAAGACGCTGAGGTTTATTTACCGTGACTATAATGACCAGACCACTCTGTTTGACCCCATTCTGACTCCAGCGATTTACCCTACTGAAGATCAAGACGGTAACCCTTTGACTACTGAATATGGGTTACTGACTTATCGTGACCACCAAAGAATTGCCGTCCAGGAAATGCCGGAAATGGCTCCCGCTGGTCAATTACCTCGTTCTGTCGACGTTATCCTTGATGATGACCTTGTGGACTTGACTAAACCCGGGGATAGAGTCCAGATTGTTGGTGTCTATCGACTGTTGGGTGGCGGTAACCAGCTGGCTCTGTTTAGAACGGTGATCCTCGCTAACCTGGTGTACCCTCTCCACGCTCGGTCTACCGGTGTCGCTGCCCACGAACGTCTTTCTGATAGTGATGTTCGGGCCATTCTCAAAATGAAGAACCACCCCCAATTATTTGACATTTTATCCCATTCACTCGCTCCCCTGATTTATGGTTACGAATACGTTAAAAAAGCCGTGCTTCTTATGATGCTTGGTGGGGTGGAAAAGAACTTGGAGAACGGGACCCATTTGCGTGGTGACATTAACTTGTTGATGGTGGGTGACCCCTCCACTGCTAAATCGCAAATGTTGAGATTCGTGCTTAACACCGCCCTGCTTGCCATTGCCACTACCGGTAGAGGTTCTTCCGGTGTCGGTTTAACCGCTGCCGTCACTACCGATAAAGAAACCGGTGAACGGAGACTTGAAGCCGGGGCCATGGTCCTCGCTGATCGGGGGATCGTGTGTATCGATGAGTTCGATAAAATGCTGGAATCTGACAGAGTGGCCATCCACGAAGTGATGGAACAACAGACGGTGACTATCGCTAAGGCTGGTATCCACACTTCTTTGAACGCTCGGTGCCTGGTAATTGCGGCTGCTAACCCCGTATTCGGTCAGTACGATATCCACAAGGACCCGGGTAAGAATATCGCCCTTCCTGACTCGTTGCTTTCTCGTTTTGACTTGTTATTTGTCATTACTGACGATGTTAACACTACCAGAGACCGTGTAGTTTCGGAACACGTACTCCGAATGCACCAGTTCCAACCGCCGGGACTTGCTGAAGGTGAACCCATTAGGGAAAAGCTGTCGATCTCGCTTTACGTGGGTGAAGATGACGACGAAGAAGAACAAGAAGAAAGACCAGTGTTTGAAAAGTTTAACGCTTTACTTCATACTGGAGCTGAACGCCATCTGGGCCAGATCGTGGCGTTATCATTCTTGAAAAAGTACATCCAATACGCCAAACAGAGAATCCAACCCACACTCAGTAAGGAGGCTCTGGACTATATTATCGCTACCTATACCTCGTTGCGTAACGATAAAGTACAGGAGACCCAACGCAATACTGCTCCCATCACTGCCAGAACGCTTGAAACCCTTATCCGTTTAGCTACTGCCCACGCTAAGGTGAGACTCTCTAAACTGGTGCTGGTGGCCGACGCCCAGGTGGCGGAGGAGCTTGTACGGGTGGCGCTTTTCAAGGAAGTGCAGAAGAAGCTGAAGCGGGCGAGACCTCACACTCATTCGCCTGAAGTTGATGAAGACGAATTCGGTGAAGAAGATGATGGCGAAGATGTGGATGACCCTGTGATCAGAGCTCCTCCAGCAAGAAACACAGCCACTACTATTCCTTCAGGAGAGACGACTCGTACTACTCGTCTGGGAGTTAGAGACGCTCAACAACGCGCCGAAGCGGAAGCCACCAGAGCCGTCGAACACATGCACCTTGATGAAGACGATCTCGATGATGAGGTCCAAGACAATTATCACGACGATGGCGCTGACGACGACGACGACGATCTCGTGGCCATTCTGGGGCTGAGAATGGACGAGTTCATCCGGGCGATGGCGCTGGTGTTCCAGATGGATATGTTTGGCGGTGTCGAGAACGCTGCTGGCTACGAAGACGTGGTGGCGGCACTTAACGAACGGGTGCTGCCGCCGTTTACTGAGGAAGAGCTTGAGGCTGGTTTTGATAAGCTCACGGGCGACAACAAGGTGATGGTGCTGGACGGCATCGTCTACCGGATCTAAATGTATAATTATGAACGATTAATTGAGAATGTCCTAGTGTAAGTTAGGGGTGTAGTGGATTCGAGTTATTGAAGTGCTACTTTCCAAATTGCTCTCTTGCAAAATGATTCTAACTCTATTCATCTACTTCGTCCTAATGTTTACAACATTGACTCCAGTGAATGAAATGCTATGTCAATCACTTAGCTGAAACAGTAAGCTGTTCATGAGCTTCAATGGTCACTAATTAGTTTAGACTCGTTTTCAACCTGGGCAACTTCAATTGGCCATGTTAATTAAGTAGTGTCTATATATATATGCCAATGTTCAAAATTGATAAAATGTCTCTGTCTCTGTTTCTCAGGTTATGGGTATTCATAATCCCAATGTATATGAATTGAAAAACGTGTCTCTCGTCCCTATTGTTTGAGAGTTTGGGTATTGAAATTGTCATGGAAACGGTCTCATCACTGGTTGCAGATATCGCCGTTGGACGAACGGATTATCGAACGAGTTAGCGAGATCATCTTCATCCTCATCAAACTCTTCCAGATCGTCTTCCTCGATGAAACTGCGATTATTCACCGGTGGTCGCCTCAAGGGTGAATGCCGTGTTTGCCTCTCCTGAGGAGCCATATCCATTGAAAACCGATTTACCAAGGGCCGTGGCAGTCGCCGCTGATTACCCAATTGAGGCATCGCCATCACCAGTGCCCGTTTAGGCGTCAGACTCACCGGACCGGTACGAGAAGAAGAAAACGGCGCCAGAACCAGGGTAAACTTAAGCTTATGCATGAGATCTTCAGTGTCAAAGTCGGGTCGAGCCCCTTCGTCAAGTAGGCCTTGAAACGCAAGCGCTAGGTGGCCAGCAGCCACGACAACCCGGTCATCGGCTTGAGCGATGACAAGCTTTTGGATGGCGTGGAGCAGCGCCCGCACCAGCTGTTTCTGACGGGCAGTGAAGTGGGTGGCATCCACCTTCGCCAACAAGTCATCGAGCGCCTGCGACACCGCCCCCGCCTTCAGCATCGTGGAGATTGGCGGTTGTTTTGGTGGGAGGTCGTATGGTAAGAGACAACGCGAGCCGCACTAACGCTGATAACAGAGTAGGTATTGAAAGGAGTGATTAAAGGCAAAAAGAAAAGGGATTGTAAAGGGGAAATTTGCGGATATGGGTAATTTGATGTGTTAGATTCCATTGACAAATTTTTAAATTTTTTATCAATTTGAGTTGGTGATGTTCGATATCTAGCTGGAAGTTGGATTCTCCGCTCACTATTGCCAATGTGTGCGAAGCTTGGGTGTAGAATAGAAAGTAGCCTGACGAACGTAATGAAAATCAGAAATATGAAATGTTTGCCATTTCCAAGGCATGATTTGACATTCATTGAAAGTGAATCGTTTGATGCGATCAAATTTGTGTGACATTGTGTTATCATTCTCAAAGCTTCAATATAAACCTACTAGACTGGATATAGAAATAGTAGTTATACTTTGAAGTAACCTTAGGATCAATTGAATTAGGATTACCAACTCTTCTGTCAAACCAATGGCAGGATCAAAATACTGTAAACATTCAAAATTCACATTATGATCAATCTCAACTCGAATCTTCTCCATGTTAAATAAACAATTTACCCCCTCCGATTTGATGGCTTCATCAACTCAACTACAATAATCCATCCGTCATTCTCATTCCCATTTTTTTGTATATTACAGGTAGCCTCTATAACGTGGATGCCGGCTAGTACAAATCCAGTTTGACAAAGTCGTTGACCATCCCCATTTGCAACAACCGCTGGGTGCGTTTCAGCTCCGCCACGATGCGCTGGCGGTGTTTGGCGGCCAACCGCCGCTCGGCGTCGCCAAAGGGGATCTGGGTCCGCTCGTCGAGGTGGTCGTCCTCGCGGTCGATGTCGAGCTCGCCCATCATCACCACGTTCTCCCCACGCACCATAAACACGCCGCGGTACGCCTGGGCGTACTGGGGCTTGCTGGCAGTGTCGTTTTTGCCGTCTTCATCGTCGTCGTTGTCAAGATAGATCCGCTCGACGGCGTCTTGCAACACCAAGTTGGCGAACTGGTCGAAGGTGCGGAGGATGCCAAACACGTTGCGCCCGTCGCGCAACAACACGAAGATCTTGCGGTCCACCAGCCCGACAATCGCCGCCGCCGTGGTGAACGCGTACAGCTCGAGGTAGAGGTCCTCGACGTTCATGGTCTCTCTGGCCACCTTTTTCGCCCGCGCGAAATTTGAGACCCTGAGGGTATAAGGACGAGGAAAGACGTGCCAGGGGAAATGGGGTTAAGACAGTCAATTTTTGATTGGGAATAGCATGACTGTGTTTGGAATTTGATTTTGATATACTGTGTGTTTTTCGATTTTCAATTGGAGTGGTATTTAATACTTTTTGGTAGTGTTGCCCTCACCTCATCGCTATCTACACCTAGCTTCTTAAACCTCTACAATTTAGTAGATACTCTTTAAGAAACTGTTGATATGGTTTCACTAACAAGTTCTCTTGTCCACCAGCATAAAGTACAATGCTTCAATCATGTAATTTACCATAGATGTTTGGTCCTATCCACCTAAAGTGTGTAGTATACAAATATCGAATGGAATCACAACAAACCAGTTACTAAATATTCAAGATCGAAACCTAGGGTAATTCACTTTTCTACACATGTTTCGAATATTCATTACCATCTACTAGTAGATAACTTTATCGCGGGTGTTCGCATCGCATCGCATGTTCTCGTCGAACCCCACCATCGGCTACGGCGACATCGTCCTCGTGTTCATCTCCCGAGGCAACATCAAGCCCACTGTCGTCACTGAGGATGAAGTGATCAACACCCGCTACGGCCATTTTGCTCATAACGACATGGTGGGCGCCGTATGGGGGACCCAGCTCGCGGGCCAAGGAGGCAAAGGGTTCGTCCATTTGCTCCGCCCCACGCCGGAATTGTGGACGTTGTCGCTCCCCCACCGGACCCAGATCGTCTACACCCACGACAGTCTGTATATCATGCAGAGAATGGAGGTCCAGGCGGGGCTGAGGGTGCTTGAAGCGGGTACGGGGAGTGCCCTGTTTACCCACGCCTTTTCCCGTACCGTGGCTGACCAAGGCCACTTATACACTTACGAGTTCCACGAGCCTCGTTACCTTGAAGCGAAAGCCGAGCTCGAAGCGCACGGGTTGAATAACACCACTATCACTCATCGCGATGTGTGTGCTAAAGGATTTACCATTGACGGCGCTGGCTTTTTGAATGCTGATGCTGTGTTTTTGGACTTACCTAGTCCCTGGGACGCCATCACTCAGTTGGATCCGGTGATGGCTGCGGATAAAAAGATAAACATCTGTTGTTTTAGTCCTTGTATCGAACAGGTTGATCGTACGGTTAAAGCGCTTCAGGAACACGGGTGGACGAAGATCGAGATGGTCGAGGTGAATAACCGTCGCTGGGAGGCGAGAAGAGAGATGGTTAAGGATGTGCTGGATGTGGTGAAACGGCTAAAGAATATCCACCAACGGAAACAACAGGGGATCGAGCTGTTGCGGGAATTAAAAGCTGAACAAGAAGCGTTAGCTTCGGAAACTGAGCTGAGCCCTACTCCCGAGACGACGCCTCAACCGAAACGGGCGAAGAAGGAGAAAGTGGTTGAGTATAACCCGTTCGGTAAAGGGTTACGAGTAAGAGAAGGTGACGAAGGGTACCAGTGGGAACAGGTGACGCGAGTGGAGCCGGAGATTAAAACCCATACCAGTTACTTGACCTTTGCCGTAAAGATCCCCTGGGGCAAGCAAACTAAGGCAGTGGCTAAGGAAGTGGCTAAGCCTGAGGAGGCTAAGCCTGAGGAGACTAAGGAGGAGCCGGTGGCTCAAGATTAAAAATTGCATACTAAAGCATCGACATTAATGTACAATAATAGACTTTGAATCGAGTGAATCTTCAACTACTACCACCTTTTGAGAATTTCAGATTTATGATTTTCAAAGAAGAGATAAAGAAAGTGAAATTTGATTTTGTAATATAGACTTTAAACAAAGTTAATAAATTAAATCAATTTTCAATTTTTGTTTTCTAAATTTGTAAATTCTATATTCTCTCTCTCTCTATGGTAGTGCTAGGGTGCGCGCCCCACGGAAATGTTTATATGATAGCGCCATACCACATGGCACTTACCTTAAGCGCGCCCCATTGACTGAACCCCCACAAACCATGAGTGCTGACTCCCGTCGGCACCGCTCCCGAAAACGTGGTCGAATAAAAAGTAAGCGGTCGAGACACGCCGCCAGAAAGCGCCAGCGCCGCAGCCACCACCTGCCGGAGCTAACCCCGCCAGCCCCAGATATCGCCGGTGTCGAGGTAAATAACCTCAACAAGCGCTCTGACGAAGCCTATAACGTCAGATTATTCGGCGGTGATTTTTTTGAGCTATTCTACAAGCTCAATTTAGGCCGACTGGAGCCACCCGAAGCTTCAGGGATTGTTGATACTGACGAATCAGTGGAGTTTGACGAATCGGAGATAATACCTCAGTATGAGGACCACATTGACGACGCTTCCATTTCGTCTGAACCTGAGATCATGATCCTGTATAGGAAGGAGACGTTGGTTAATCCTGACTCTGATTTATCCGACCTTGACGACTCTATGGATTCTCAGGAAATTGAGGAGTATTGGAGCGACTCTGACGACGCCAATGGGCACGTGGATAAACATGACCTTTCAAAATATTCAGAAACGGAAGAGACTGTTGATACTGATGAGTTTTTCGAAGCAGAAGACACCACCGGCCATGTGGACGAATATGGAACTAAACAATACCCTGAACCCAAGGAAATAGTCGACAACGAAGACTATATTGATGCTGAGGAGGCAACGAGCTACGTGGCCGCAGCTGACGACGATTACGACTACGTTGATGAATCTGAGGATACCAATGGATATACTAATGGAATCGCAGAGACTACAGAGTACGTGGACGCAAACGGAACAGAAAGTCATCGGGAAGACCTTGTCGATACCGAGAGGTACGCTGTCACTGAAGATGCCACCAGCTATGTTGTCAACCACGACCACGTTGTTGATTCGGATGATGTTAATGGGTATGTTGATGGAACGGTGGGAAATTCGGAGTATCCGAACGCAGACGGCGCTGAGCTTTACCACGAAATCGAGGAAGTTGTCAACACCGAGGAACGTCTTGGAACTGAAAAGATAGTCGACAATGAGAGGTATCGAGAAATTGATGCATTTGTCGACCCTGATCACTTTGATGAAGTCGAAGATGCATCCGGCTATGAAAACGAAACTTACAATCATACTCAAACCCGCAATGCCAATGGATACGTGAATGGAAGCAACCGTACCACTAACTCTGAAACTGAGAATATCGTCGAGACTGTGGACTATTTCGATGCTGAAGATGCGAGCGGCCATGTCGTTAAAAACAATCACGCTGATGAGCCCGAGGATAATGGGTTCATGAATGGAAATGTGAACGTCACTGGCCACAAGGAAGCCGTCGCAGTTGAAGAAGATGCTGTTCCACAATCGCCCCTCTATGGTGGTCTTTTCGTTGACCTGGATTACTCCTCAGATCCCTTTGAGGATAGCTATAACGACGAGACCTCCGATCCATTGTTTCAACCTTTGCCAACTCCCCCTCATGAAGATAACGAATGTCCTGCTGATAATGCAGAGGAGCCCAGGATACCTGTTGTGGACATATCGCTGGATGACGATGCCGATCTCGAGCCAAACAAGTCTGACGCTGTTACCGAGTCTCCAAAAGTGAACGTTTTCAAACACGCCGAAACCGGCCTTGTCGTTTGTGCTGAGGGTCATGATCCTATCGTGCTTCTAGCAAGCCAGATTTCAGTCCACCTTCGTTCTCGACACGGCAGAATGGTGTGTACTGACGAGACTCGTCTCTGGATTCGGGAAGAACTACTAAAAGGTACCGCCACCAATATTCCTCTCAACATTCTGACGCCGCTTCCGGGTATCCCCATTCTCCAGAAGCCGTTTTGCCATCGGTGTCGCACAGTTTCAGGGAATGTTTGGACTCACGAGGTCAAGCAGCCCGAGTGTGTGGGCAGCAAACGTGATTTGGTGAGATCCCAGCGATGTTCTCTGGGCAAATGGGTCATTGTGGGGTCCGTGCCCGAGGACGCTAATCCGTCGCAGCTGGCGTTGACTGATGTAACGGTGAATATCACCAAGCACGATGAGACGGGTTTACTTGTTTGCGCCGAGGGCCATAAACCAATGGTAGTGCTCCCACACGAAATCAGTCAGCACATGTTGTCACTTCACTCAGATAGTAATACCGCGATTCGTGCGAAAGTTTTACAGGTTCTCAACACCGGTACAGTGACCAAAGTCCCTCCCAATATCCAAACCAAGTTCCCTGCCATCCCCGTGGTCACCGCCTACTATTGTCTTCATTGTAAAAAGGTTACTACGCTGAAAGGGCACGCCACCACTGACAAATGTTTTATTGTGCAAGTTAAATGCCAAATCTACGCACAGAAACGAGGCGTGGTCATTGGACAGCTACCACAAACACATGACGTTCATGACTCTGTGGCTGTTGACTTGAAAATCAAGAAACACAAGGAAACGGGGTTACTTGTGTGTGCCGAAAACCATAAACCAACAGTGGTGCTCCCAGACCGAGTCCATTCGCACATCAAACACAATCACACCGGCGAGCGTAGTTGGTCGGCAAAGTTGCAAGCCGAGATCACTAAGCTTCTCAGCACTTGTACGGTCAGCGCGGTTCCTTCTAGCATCCGAACCCCATTACCTTTGATCCCCGTTGTTCAAGGAAAGTACTGCTTAGGGTGTTACCGCGTCTTTGAGAAAGACTTTACTCATAACGGGGAAGATAAGTGTGGCGACAACAACCAAGTTGCCGTCGTCTGCCAATTCTATCAGCGTGGCAAGGCGGTGATTATTGGGTCCACGCCAAACGACCGTAACGGTAATAGTGACGACATTGCGGATAATACAGTGCCTACGCGTGGGTCTATTCCAAATGAGTCTAATGATAACATGGATGACGCTATGGTTAACAGTGCACCGACAATCATCAGTCACGACCGCGACGAGGATGAAGAGAATGCACCACAATTGGACGTATTTACTCACCCAGAGACCGGATTATGTGTCTGTGCACACGGTCACAATCCGGTGGTTGTCCCTCCCAGCTACGTGCGTAAACATCTCCAGCGGAGACACGTTGGCGCCTCCGAAAGTTTGCTTGCGCGAATTCGCCGTCGGCTCCGCGAGTCCCCTGCCACCGAAGTCCCCCCTAATATTCAGACGAGGCTCCCCGCTATCCCTGTGGTCACTGCGAATTATTGTATCCACTGCAAGCGGACCTACATGAACAAGAAGTATCACAATGAAACAGCAGACTGCGTTTCTACTCGTGTTCAATGTCAGTACCATAACAGATATAATACCGTGATCATCGGAAGAATTCCAGACCGATCTGATGTTGTTGGACTCTCTGATGTCAACGAAGGCAGGGATGAGCTCCGTGATCCGGTAGACAGCGACGTGGATCTTTCTGACAGCGCCAGAGAGCTTTTCAGTCCTGGAAAATCTGACAACGAGCCCATTGGCGTGGGGAATCATAACGTGCCCACATCTTATCCAGAGACTTTCGGCAGAGAGCGCCCTAGTTCTGAGAACTCCAACCAACAGCGCTCAGGTCCAGAACTGACCCAGATTGAAGCGGGCATAAACATCATGAAGCACACCGAAACTGGCCTATTTATTTGTGCTCACGATCACGACCCAATGGTGGTACTTCCTTACCAGATCAACAACCACATCAATAGTCGGCACTCTGGCAAGCAGGGCGGCTCCAGAGAGCTACGGTCTAAGATTCGTGGTATTCTTCAACGTTGCGCAGTCAATGGGATCCCTACAAATATCCGAACCAGGCTCCCTGCTATCCCCATATCCAGTGGGGAGTATTGCTTTGGGTGTCGCGAAGTCAATGGGGATTGGTCTCACGATGACAGCAAAGCTTGTAAAAACAACCGGCGAGTGCAAGTCGATTGTCAAATCTGCTACCCGAAGAAAGCTGTC
The DNA here is from genome assembly GCA_037042415.1 of Diutina sp. Y7414. Lineage (NCBI taxonomy): Eukaryota > Fungi > Ascomycota > Pichiomycetes > Serinales > Debaryomycetaceae > Diutina > Diutina sp. Y7414. The sequence continues at coordinate 92,852 of JAXQKI010000075.1, forward strand.
GTTGTGGGACCTTTGCCAGAAATTCCTCGCGACCGCCGATTAGGTGGCCCTTGACTTCTGTGGCTAACAATGAGGAACTAACGACACTGCTACTACTAGCCTGATAAACGACTAATGACAACTTACGATTACTTACGAACCCATAAACGAAGCTAGTTTAGATAACGTTAGATGTACTACTAAATGGACAAGCTAAAACTGAAATGACTAGATTTATCACTAACTCAAGTAGCTTTATTGAGTCGAATTTCAATATCTCAACCTCACATTAAAATCACCTAGATCAAACACCTTTTCAAAAATGTTCAGCAGCATTGTTTGTAGCATCATCATCTGGAAGCTAGATTGATGGGCATTTGATTGTAATACTTCACTAACCAACGTAGCCAGAAACTTAATCAATTTGTTGCAAGAGTGCTCTCATTACAATTCAGCAACACGAATCCATTTTTGTTGTGGCGGCTAAGCGAAATCAGAAGTAAGTCAGTCTTATTACCGCTTAGGAATCAAGTCTTCAGTGGCAGCGATACACTCTTTGAAGAACTGCGCATAGATCTCTTTTTGACCTCCAGTCATTGTCGCAGTCGCTTCCTTAACGTAGATGTCAAGGTCAATCTCGCCTTGGTGAATCACCTGGAGATAGCGGCCTCCATAAATGCCTTCATTGGTGACCTGAATCCATCCGTCGTGGCTGTGTCGACAGGCGTCATCGATGGCGCCTTCAAACGATATCTTGAGCCAGTTGATTGAGATGTTAGCGTGTTTCCATGCTCGTGCAAGCCACCCGAGGTAATGACGAACCACGCCGTTTTGATTAAGCGAGAATCTGGTTTCTCTCATACGCTCCTTAAACACATCATCAGCACGAATAGCGTTTTCATCAACAGTATTACGGAGGGCGTCGAGTTGATCGCGAAGAATGAGCTCAAGCCGTTTGCTGAGCTGTTTGTAGGCTTGGGAAATGATAAATTCAAGGCACTGGCTCTTGGGAAGCTCAATCGTGTTGAATATAGGGTCATTGTTAGCCTCAACCTGTAATCTGTGGCACTCATTTTCCACTTCGAGCACCGCCTTGAGATGTTTGTGGAGACGCTTGCCCACCTCATCATAGGCTTCATGCACAAGTGAATTGATTGACGGAGGAGATTCCAGCGGCATTCTCAAGTTTGAAATATTTTGGTCAATAACTTCTTGATTCGAGTGAGACCCCTGGTCGGGGCTCTCACTGCTCACAAAACCATAAAGAACAAGTAAATGGCGGAAGTCGTCACAAAGATAAAAGCTTCCAATGAAGTGTAAGAGCCATCAATTGTAACTTGATGTAGTAAATTTCAGTATCCTTCTCTCATTGGATTTATGATAACTTTGTCACTGGTGAGACTCATGCCACAAAATCACGATGACTGGAATAGGAAGGTAAAATGCCAGGACCTCATCGGAAGAAATTTTGATAAATTTCGTTTGGTTTTGTCATCTCTAACACATTTATGAAGCAATCGGATTGTTTCACTTCATCAGTTTTGCTAACACTTGATGGGTATTAAGTTAGTTCTTCTTCGTACTCCGCGATGGGATGCCGCCTCGATTTTTTCTCTGTGGGGAAACAAGTGCGAGGCTGAATCAAGGACCCTCGATAAACGAGACTCGCAGAGAAATGAAAAATGGAGAAGTTTCGAGTTAGTTCTTTTGGAGTTAATCATCAAATTCAAAATTCAAAATCTCATAGTAGTTTTGAGTTTATGTATCACTACAATTGTTCTCTCAGTATCTGACCACCTCGGCGTTATAGTTCCTTATGATGCGACGTCAACCCCGCCTGCCTTAGCGCGCCAACAATAACCATTGTTCATTATGACAGAAAGTCGATTTCTTTCTGGTCTCCCGTTCCTTCCACAGTGAAGTCAATTGACTAACTATATCGTCTACAAGGTGGTTACAATTTCTCATTTATCACATACATTATTCACGGGCTGGTCTCGTTGCCCGGGTATTATACATCTCGGTACCCTTTGAGGGTAGAGTCGCCAACGTTACTGTTGGGATTTAATCTGAGCTTATCAAGCAATTGAGTCAACTTCAATGGCGTACGCTTGTGGGAAGGGCAGCTGGCCTGGATGTCCATAGCCGTGCAAGAGCAATTGCCATAACCTGGTGATACTGGTTCCACTTCCACCGCGAAGAATTCCACAGGTAACTTGCTCTTCAGTCCCAAGTGAGGCACCGTTTTGGGGCTATTGAAGCTTTGGGTTTCGTTACGCTTGGGCTCGTCCTCTGCCAGTGAATCCAGGGCCGTCGTGGTTTCGGAGTCAGCGCTTGGAATGCAATTGTCGATGTTAACGTCGGCGTAGTCCTGAGGCACTTGCTTACCTTGGTCAATAATGCCTTCCGAGTTTGCGCTTGCATAACCCAGTTCAGATGGATCCAGCTTCTCAGAAGTGGTAATAAGCAGCTGTTGCCCAATGACGGATTCCTCAACGATAATGTTGTCATCCAAGATCATGCTGGGGGTTTCCAGAAAACTGTCAACTTTGGTTATAGCAGTATCATTGCAACCGTTGTTCTCATCAACCAACAGACTTGGCAACGTAACGTTAATGCCACCATCACCAGGTGTCTTTTTCTCCCTCGACTTTGCGTAACTGACAAGTCGTTGAGTCTGAATTATTTCGTTTGGGTGACAGTCAACTTCAGAAGTGGCGATGGCCTTCAAACTTGGTCCATTGTCGTTGGCGGCTTGTTTGGTCTGCAGCTTGATTTTGTTACCACTAACCTTAGGTTGGGGACACTTGTTCAGTTTTTTAGCCTGTTGCTGTTTTTGAGGTGTCGCCGGTTCCACAATATCAACTTCCATGCTGTTGTCGTTACTCACTGGTGCTGAACTGAAGCTGGTATCGTTTGGGCTGTTCTTACCGTTGCCGTTGCTGTTGCCGTTGCTGTTGCCGTTGCTGTTACCATTGCCGTTGCTGTTACCATTGCCGTTGCTGTTACTGCAGCCGACGCTGTTGCCACCGTTGTTACCGTCGTCGTGGCTCGTGGGTTTTTTCGCCTTCCGTTTGTGCTTGCGCTTTCGCTTTCCTTCAGCAGATGTTTCAGTTGGCTCGTCGTTGGTTGTTGATTGCCACTTTATTTTGTTCCCGAACTTGACGTATTTGAGAAGCAGCTCGACTTCAGGGATGAGTTGATCGTACAACGTTGAGACTTGTTCACCCCTTTCATCATCATTAACTTGGGTGATGGCTTTGATCATAGTCTTGCAATTCGACAAGGTGGATTTGATCCCACGACACAACGCCTTATTCTTTTTGAGAAGTACAAGCATTTCGGTGATGGCATCTTTGGCTTCCGGAGACATTGGAGCATCGTTTAAGATTAGTTCAAGCTCCGACTTGAGCTCGTTGATTTCAGCTTCAAGTTGCTTCTTAGTGGTCTTGAGCTCAGCAATTGCCACCAGGGCAACGTCGGTGGGATTCACATCCTGATCCAAGATACTTTGTCTAAGTTCGGCTATGGTTTCATCTTTCTTTTTCATTTCGGCCTTTAACTCAACAATCTTGTTTCGATTGGCGTTGTTGTCTAACTCAACCAATGACTTGTGGAAGTCCTCGATCTCAAATGGCTCATCATGTTTAACATTGATGTTGTTGCCATTCTGAAGTTCATCAGTACAATCAGCTTTTTGCTTGACAACAATCTCAAGATTTTCAATTTGATCAGCTTGTTGTTTGGTGACAGTCTCGAGATTTGCAATTAAGTCGTCCTTGCTTTCGTTATCGGCCTGGATCTGAGCAATCTGTTTAGCATGTTGCTTGTTGACGACTTGAGCTTGCGCGATCATTCCAACCTTCTGCTTGTTGACATCCTTGAGATTCGCATTCAAGTTTTCGTTATCACTCTGAAGCTGGGCAATCATGTTATCTTTTATACCGTTGTCAGTCTGAAGCTGAACTATTATATCGGCCTGCCGCTTGTTGTCCACATGAAGCTTGGTGACATTTGCTTGGTAACGGACGTCATTCTCAGGAATCTCCTTGTGGAGATTGTCAATGCCTCTCTGTGTGATGATTAACTTCTTTTCGACATTGAGAATATTTTGACGCAACGTGTTGTTTTCCTTCTCCACGGCTTCACAGGTGTTGTTGGCGAGTTTGAGCTTCAACTTAACTTCACTCAATTCTTTTTCAATACTCGCCCTTTTTACCTCCAGCGCCAGAAGCTGTTGAGATTTCTGAACTGTTGAAACGTCTGCCTTTGAACAAAGATTATCAAGCTTTTGTTTTTCGTACTCGTTGACGGCTTGTTCAAGATTAGCAGCTGCATTTCTGTCATAAATGTGCTCAAGACTGAAGCCATCCGCGCTATTGTCACTAGCAGCACAAGATTCAACACTCTCGGCATTGGTTAGCTTATTTTTGCTGACAACATCAACGTTATCAACAAATGTTGTCGCTGTTTTTAGGCTCTCTGGCTCGCTATCGGCCACCAAGGTACTTTCACAACTAACATCGCCTTCATGGTCGTCAATAACGCTGAAACTGCTATTATTTGCTTCCGCCAGTCCGTCATTCACGATATCTTGTTCTGGTGTTTTTTCTTGACGCTGCCAGCAGCTACCTTCCACCAGGAAAAGTGGCCCAAGAATGAAGAGCAAAACGCTGGCGCAAACAACATGAAGCAACGCTATAATCTTTTCGTCAAACACAGTGATGTCGAGACTAACGGGTAAACGCTTCCAAACCGAGTGAGCCAGGTTGGTTATATTCGTGAGCGTCCCCTGCCCTATATGCCAAATTAAGTAGCGCAAGCAATGCAAGCTACTTGTCACCACCATAATACTGGTACAGGCCAAAAGCATTGCTAGCGTTTGTTTTGCCTCATTGATAGAAATGATCCAGCGGTTTCGGTGTGTTTGGAGAAAAGCTCCAGTTACCCACAATACGAACGCTAGCAAAACAATGATGCTACATCCGTGGCGGACAGCAAATAGCGTTGTGAGGATCAGAGTGATTATGCGTGTGAGACACCAACGGCGACCGTCATCAATGGCGGGGCGATAACAACCCCAAACCATGACCCACATCGTACACGCCATCACGCATCCTTTCACTAGGAAACCATGAGTGCTTTTGTTGGCAACAAGTAACTGCCACCACAACAACACCAGTAATGACATGGCTATGACGTTCACAAGGCCCTGAATGCTAGGCCATATAAACATCATTGTGCACTGTGAGGTGTTGTGGAAGAGAAAAAAAGTGCGGGGTGGAAAAAAAGCTCTATAGGCTTTTGGCGTGCAGACAAAGCTGGCGCCATTGTCTATAGGCCGGACACCGCAATATAAGCCTAATACACCTTAAACATGATAGTTGGAATCAGTTGAGAAAAGGTACTCTAAATATTGAAGCTTACGGTGGTTTAGATATTTGAGATGCCTGCAGATCTCGCTAATATCGATCTGACCAAGATCTCCGCGGGCGTTTGCCGTGGCGCATTTGCTCCTTGCTAGATGGTCTAAGGCGCTACGCCGCGCCGCAACCGCTCAACACGTCAACACCACTGAAAAAGGGGAACACTTAGTCTGGCAAATTGGATACGGCTATTTGATATACTCTGCTACGTCTTGTTTCACATACGTATCCATCGTATAGCGGTAAAGAGGCCCATACATACGCCTATACACCTCAAGGCTAAAAAGTCCTAGTTTGATTTTCAAACTTGTTGTCGTCGTTGTTACTACCGTGGGGCGTGTCTCAATCGTTGTAGGCGATGGTCGCGCGATGCTATGTGCGAGGGGTTTAACTAGTGATATATAAACTTAAGCGACCTGATAACGTTTATAACCCAGTCTTAAACCTTAACCATCTTGTTTGAAGTTAGTGTTTGATTAATATACTGCGACTTGGTATAACCCGCCGCAATCTCTAAATGTATTGAATATTGTTGAAGAACCACTTGCTGAGGTAGTCATCGCAAATCAAATAGTACTATTAGTCGGTCTGCAAAAACCTATAAATCAATTGAATATACCGTAGAATGACATTGCGGTGTCAATCATCTTAGAATTTATGAGTAAACCTCAAGATCTCAACCCCATAAGTTGACCATCATTCACTGAGGCCCGAGGAATTGGGGGATTGAATAGAAAGGCAATCTTTGAAAAGAAGCTCATGATGGGTTTGAGCAAATCTAATTATTGCAGAGTATCATAAGCTTGGCGTGGGAAGGAATACCGATGAAAGCAGAGTGACTTGAAAGAAAAGCATATGAAGTAACCATTACTCATGATTCAGGGAAACTTAAATGTATATATTTTTCTATCATTTGAAAGCAATTTATACAGAAAGGTTATCACAGCTCTTACATATTCTCTTGATTACTATGCTTGTCAGTTTTTGGTGCCGTTGATAGTAAACCCTAGCCGAAAGCAAAAAGAATCCTGATGATTAAGCTCGAATTCCAATTGAGAATTCATCCAATTTTAGTTTGTAAAGTTGAAGTAAGTGTTTGATGTTTCTTCATTAGATTAATGGTCGCTGGGTATCAATCTGGATTGGAACACGGTTTCCTTCATGACAAATTTGATATGGCGTAGCAAACTATACTGCCAAGAAAATTGTCAGTAACAACTGCCACTTTGTAATAGTTCTCTCTTTATGTTGATACACTTGTGACGTTCGGTGCTCTATTTCATAAAAACATTTCCAACAAAGTATGCACACAGGAAGACCAATGAAACCCCCCCACCTGAAATTTTCATTAAACTTTACCTCAACCATTCATAAAGCGACTTGGCCATATATCTGTAAATGTGGTGGCGTGTTGGCTTACTTCTATCACCGAGAATATGTTGTTTGACTGGGAAGAGAATATATAAAGCCGACATTGATAAACTTTCATCTGTAATCGTCTGGTGTGACAAATCAGCCGGAATACCGATGAGCTAGTGCTACGCTGGTGCAAACAGCCTCATAGCCAATCGTCAAGTGGCTCCCAACACTCCCGCGTCCAACTTTATGAGTACAGCCATGGGATAACCTCATAACAAGTAAGTTTAAGAAAATTGGAGCTTCAGAAAAAGGTTTTCATGATTGCGGGCTCCTAAAACCACCTACAACAAGAATTTTCTCCTTCATTAATTGTAGATGGCCATTCAGAATTGCAACTGCTCTAGCGACGTTTGAGAAAATATTAGAATGTCCAAAAAGTCCTGCATTGCCATCAAGTAGGCATGATACTATGGGTACAATAAGAACGGAGTAGTATGATCAATTTGGCTCATAAGTATCAATTTGTTTCAAGTTCCAAAGTTGTCAGTGAATTTGCAAACTGCCTCCTATAACGATTGCGATGTGAGATATTATTAGTAAGGTTGTAGCGGGATTAGAATGACTCTAACAATCTACAAAAAATCGTGACAACGGTGACCTCATAACGAACAGAGTTAGGCACTAGTTGCTTATTTCACAAGGCGTTACGTACTTCCCTTCGTGCTATCATGTGTACTGGAATTTGTGGTGAGCCTCCTGCACGCTACATTATTTTTGCGACTGCACAAATTCTCCCAAAGGCTACACTTCTCATATGTGAAGAAAATGCACTAAGGACGCTTACGTAATGTTGTGCGTGTATGTACCAAACTTACGCGCGACTCATCAGTGCGTGCACTGGAGTGACCTGCGATAGAGATATGACTCGGAAATGTACCAGCTTGAGGTGTCTATTGTAATGATTTTACTCTGAGCTGCGCATGGGACTTCTAGCTGAGTTATCACCACATTTCAATTTAGTTGGACGGACCGTTTATCCGCGGTCACAGAGACATTTGCAACCACCTACCAATTTGGAAATTAAGGTTGTATGCGAGATTGATGTGAAGTAAGTGGGGGTACCTTTTGTGACATGCTTGTAGATCTATGGTTTTAGTTTACAGATATGTGGTACAATATCCAAAGCTACTCTTTATTCAAATTACACACATGATAACTAAAAATAAAACCAAAACTAAGTTCATTCTTCACGTTGCCGTCAGAGATCGCCGAAGTGACCCAATCAAGGATCACGTACTGGACCTCGAACCATCAATATCACTTCTTCCAACAATGGCACCAATTCTGGATCAGCCGTGAAGTCAATGGGAGTGGTGGCGTTGTCGACAATCATGACAGCTTCCCGTACGATAGGAAGAGGAAATGCCGAGTGCTTCAACAAGTCGCGGAAATAAATGTGGAAGCGAAGGCAAAATCTGTCATAAACCTTTGTAATTTGGGATTCAACTTCGTCAAAACAAGCACGAAGCTCATGGCGCTCTTGCTCGGTGAAGTTAGGGTTTTCCTCCGTTTCCCAGTAAAACTTAATAAGTATCTTGTATAATTTCATACCAAGAGAGATCCACTGATGCAAGACGAAGGCGTAAGAATCGCCAGTATAGTCTTTGTGAGACACAAAGTGAAACAACTTTATCAACTTGAGTAGACGACGAATTTCGTGATTAGTGTCGTAGATCAACTGAGCGAATCCGTTGTTATCGTTCTCAACACCCCCATGTTGCTTGCAAAAATCGGCATCGCTTAAGGGAAACTCGTTGTGGTAAATATCGTCAGTAGTTTCATCTCTGTCTTTTACCATCTCGTAGTACACCAGCATGAACTTCCACACGCGCTTCCGGTCTTTCCGGGTGGGAAGTTTCCCCAACAACTGTTGATAAGCAGGCAGGCTGAAGATGGTGCCAAGCTTCATGACTAGTGGTGGTGTCAACAAAATTCTGCGCGCGGGCGTCCTGTATTTGTACCAAAATTTGGTGACTAATAATACTAAACAGTTTTGCGTCATCGACTAGGAGAAATAGTTGTGGGCTAAACATGTTGAACTTTGCAAGTGGAAGATAACACATGTACAGCTTTTATCACTAGTTACTGACGGTTGAGGTTCGCCGGGGTGTGGTCACGCTTTTTCGGTGTGAGCACGCCATGGAGAATATCACTTCGAGGAAAGCTTTAGAATTGAGCGACGTTACAAAGTATGGTCAACAATCCCTTACTTTGAGACTCTCAGCTGTTTGAACACCCGCTACTAACTGCTCTTAAGGCAGGTGAATTCATACACATTATAACTTTTGCTTTTACCTACAGTCGGGACCGCTTTCTCATTACTCCTGTAAGAGACAAACATCAGTCTGAATACGAAAAAATTATGACTCGATAGTTACAATTAAAGGTTGTATGGTTCATTGTAAATTCGTTAATAGGCTATATAATTAATGGGGGCGTCTGGCTTGCGCTTCTCTAAACACCTGGTGGATCTCATGCTTCAGCATCACTGTGTAGTCAATGTCGGGATAGTTTTGCCGCATCACCAGCGCCAATCTCGTGAAGATATTGACGTACTCGTTTTCCAAGTCCAGCCACAAACGGGCGACGAGATCTCTTTCGAAGTAGTCGATGCCCAAATTAAAGCTGGCGTCGAACAGCTGATACGTCACCTGCGCCCGTTCCAGCAACTGGCGGTGGTTGTAGAAATGCACCAACGCCTGAACACTCTTCTTGTTGTATTTGGACGGCTTGCCGTGCTTCTCGTGGGCGACGATAAACTCAATAAGCTTGCCAATCAGCTGGTGGAGGAACATGGCAAAGTACTTTGATTTAATCTGGTTGAATACCAGATCAAAGCGAGCCACCATCCGGTTAATCAGTTGACCTTGTACCTGGCGTAAGGAATCAATAAGGAAGAACACATTACGCAAAATCGGCACGAGTCGCTGGTGGCGTTGGTGGTCGTCAAACTCCAGCAGCTTCAATAACGGATCCTCGCGAAGGAACATGTGAACAAGCAGTTCGGTAGCTTCGTTATAGGTGGAATCAATCAACTGTCTCACCGACGTGTCTGCCAAATGTTTAGCGTTGGCTACCGACCGCTCAGTGGCCATAATCAAGTCGTTAGCAGCTCTCACTCCTGGTAAAACTTCAGGGTTAACCACGGCGGCAGTGACGGCGGTAAACTCAAAGTGGCTGCTGAAAAACTTACGCCACTGCGACGTCAATTTGTCAATCACCCGCTTGTAAAAGTTGTAGACCACGTACTCCTGATTGGGCTTGGAAGCAACGACTGACTGCCAGTGCTCCAAGTGAACCAAAATCTGAGGAATGCGGTAGTCAATCGGGTTCACCAGTTTGATAAACGTGTTGATATAGTTGCCGAAGATAGCCGTCATGTTGGCAATGACGTCACGGGTATCGTAGGCAGCAGTATCCGACAGCATCACCGTGTCCAAATCAATATTGGTCCCCAGGTACTTATCGGCAAACTTACGCCGCTCTTCCAACGGGTGAGTACCCAAATACTCCTTAAAATCAAGGGCGTCCACCTGCGACGTGTAGTGGAAGAATGTCCCCACAAAGAACTGGGTGATGCCGATAACATCTCTGGCTTCATCCATCAACTGGGTCACCACCATCGGGTCGTCGAGCTGGCCAGGCTTCGCCTTTAGGAAATCAGCCTGTGGCGGCGGCGGGATGTTGGGAGACAGAGGGATCAGTGCCGCGGGCTGGAGCGGGGCCGTATCGGCAATCGTCTCCATCGTCGGCAGCCTCAGCATCCCCAGCAACCGCTCACGGTCTCTGAACTTCAGTCTGAGCTTCTCCTTTCTCAGCATCCGCAACGTACGCCCCTTCTTCAACGGGTTATTGTCAGCCACCACCAGCAGCGTCGGCAGCGAGATCGGCAGGTCCTGCGTTTGCAGACCACCGCCACCGGTACCGGCTTGCGCCTGTTTCGCCTCCACTTGGGTCAATTTGCGGAGGAAGTTGCGCTCCAACGACCGGCCCATGTGTTCGTTAAAGTACTGGTTCAACGCGTAGACCGTACTGGGCAGCAACTGCTTACAGAAGTAAGTCAATGCCGAGTATACCAATAAGTCCACGGCCAACTGGTTCACCATCGCCACTTCAATCACTCCCAGCAGTCCTGGCTGAGCGACGTTATGGCCCATTAATCCGGCCATCGACGACGGGGCACTCGCTCTGAAAAGCAGCTCCATCTTGTGCTGGACAAACCGGGCGAAGTTGGTAGCAAACCGTTCAATCACTTCGTCGTATTGCAGCTCGTACTCCTTAAGTGCCAACATTGTTCCCTCACCCTGAGCTTCTGGGTTGTTATCTTGTTTCACCGTTTGCACGGCCAGGTACAAGTTCTCCAACTTCCGCTCCAAGTTGGGCAAAGTTTGTTTCCACTGGTCAAAGTGGGTGAAGTTAGCGATCTCGGCGAGGTCTTGTTGGTTGACATTGACTTTTTCAAGGATATCTTTCAACGTGGTGTAAAGCGTTTGCTGGTTAGCAAACTTAAGTTGTAACCCTTTCAGTTGGTGGTCGACGTCGTTGATTTGTGGCAAGAGAAGTTTGAAGTCGAGTTCCATGCGTTTGAAGATGGTCAGCAAATGGTCCACTTCCTCGGTGGCAGTAGTGACTTCCTTGGCCACCAGCAGGTCGGAAAAGGCATCAAAACTCAACAATTCGCGTACGTTCTTCAGTTTAACGTCGTGGAGTTCCCCTTGAAGTTTACGTAAAAGGTCCTCCGACGTATCGGTGATCCCCCACTTGATTTCGTCGAGCAACTCGTCAATTTCAGGGTCACGGGGCCCCTTCTTCACTTGTAATGACGGGGTACCGGCGTCAAAGATTTCCGCAGGATGAGTGCGTGGAGTCACCGGACCAGGGGTAGTATTAGCCGTGCTGTGTCCCGCTGCCTCGTCCTCCTCTTCAAGTTGTCTAAGCTTAGGAGTGGTCATTGACCCCTTATCGTCAGTAGGAGAGAGACCACTTTCAGCACCGTCAAAGGCAAACTGCAGCCCCAAAAGATTCTCAATCTCCTGAATCGAGGTATCCAAAGCATCAGTATTTACTGGACCCGGGCGTACGTGAGGTGGCGGCACAAACGGCAGCGTAGGAGCCGGGGGCTGGGCCTGTCCCTCCAACTGGTCCAATGCCCTCACTCTCTGGTCGCTCTGCTGACGACGATGTCCCCTATCGCTGTGGCGGCTCGTCCGGCGTCTCACTGACCCTTCAGTGTCGTCATCTTCTTCATCATCGGTGATGTTACCGTCTTGTTGTTGTAATGGAGACCGAGGAGGTAACTGAGCCCCAAACGCTTCCACCGCTTCCATCAGACGACGACTGTTGCGGAGCTCATCAAATCTGGTCTTAATTGGCAGTCTCGGGTGAGCAGAAGCCCCCTCGGACGACGCCGTCAGCCGCGCCAGTCGCTGAGAGAAATACAGACTGCGGTTGCCAGGACGGTTTTGTGGGTGATCGTCGCGGATATAGTCGTGAATCAGATGCATCAGCGGCTCCTTAGGTACGGTGGGAGTGAAATTAAACATGGACTCGTCGTCGGCAGCAGTGGTATCCTGGGACGGGGGCGACGCCGGTATCGGTTGTTGCAGCACCGATGTTTGATGCACGGATGTTTGTCCATAAGGGTGGCTGCGATTTGTAGGTGGTTGGCGTGGTGACCCCATCAGGGTAGCGTTAATATGTTTAGGACCACCGGGAGGAGCGAATTCATCGTCATCGTCAGGAATATCGTTAAGATCAGGCGCACCGCTACCAGAAGGTTGGGAAGCGAAGGCCACTTGCGACCGAGGCGGAGGCGCCTGCTGCTGGTGCGCTTGGCCAGTCATTGCCGCGGGGTTAGGAGCAATAGACGACGCCACTGAATGTTTTCTTGAGTCGTTATCGATGTCGTTACCAATAGGGATGGTCACTGGGGTCCGAGGAAGGCGCAATTCGGCCTCGGTAATACCGCCTAAGATCGGGTATTTACCAGTATAAGAACCGTAATACAGGGCGAGGGCTTTGATAAACCGTGTAGTGCGGTCAGGACCTTCAGCCACTTTCCAGTAGTAGTCCTTATTAAGCGTCAAAATCACTTCGTCGGGCGCGATCCGTTTAATGCCCCTCAATTCCTCCATATCCCACGTTCTGCCAATCTGGTACAAGTTCTTTTGGTCGTTAAACTTCCCCTTTTGGATCATAATCCGCCCCGAAGCGTGGCGGGCGCAAATGACAAGCACACGGTTCTTAACGGAGCCAGCCGCCGTTCCCGGAGGCGGCGGCGACAGCGGATAGTGGCTATACTCTTTAATAAGGGTATGCGTCAAGTAATAGGTTTCCACAACCCGTTTGCCCGCCACCATCGTCAATTTCGAGTAGACGTCGTGGACCAACTTGTCGGCGATATATTTCCGCCCCTTGACGGGGTCCAGCGCCATCAATTGTTGCGGGTCAAGCGGCGCTTGCGGCGCCGGCAGCGGCGCGGTGGGAGTAGCAAAGGAAGCAGTGGAGGAGGCGGCGGTATTGCCGCCGCCGCTCATTCTGGTGGCGTAGGGGTGGTGGGCGCCGCCGTGGGTGCCGTGGACGGCGGCGGCGGCGGCGGCGCCCTGGTGCGCCATTGATGATGACGGCGCTGCCGCCAGCGCTGGCGCCATCAGCGCCATCAGCGCTATCGGAGCGCCGGGCGCCCGCGGCAGCGCCGTCGCCCCTCGAGGGATAGAGCCACCACCGCCACCACCGTTGCCACTGGTCTGGCCCACTGGGGGGATCAAGGGAGAGTATTGCTGGCGCGGCGGCGTGTGGACGTAGCCATTGCCCACGGCATTGGCGCCAGCGGGCGCCAGCGGCGGGAGGGGCAGTTGTCTCGCCGGCGCCTGGCCGTAAGGGTTGGGCGCGGGGTGCGCCGCGCTGCGCCCGGCGCCGGGAGTGGCGTAGGGGTTTGCCTGGCCCACCGGCGGCCGGTTACCGCTGCGCGGGGTTCCATTATTGCCCCGGTACATGGCGTTTTTTAGGGAGGGGGGTGTATGGGTATGGGCGGTGTTTGTCTGTGGAAGGTACTGAGATCGCGATTGCCCGTGGCTGTATGCAGGAAAACAAGGCTGTGAACACAGTGAAGTGTTCAGCGTAAGGCCAGCGAAAACCAATGAGTTGAGTCGCGCAGTCTATCATAGTTGTGACTGAAACCAATACTGAAACCAGTAGTGAAAACAACTGGTGAAACATAACACAGAATTAGTAAGAACATAACAATAGCTTCTTGTCAAATTGGTTATAAGCATATTCTAGTCGCATTTCGGCTCTCTTCTTTAGTAGCTTGCACTGATAATCAGAGCACCTTAATTAAAGAAAGAGTAGTCAATCAGTACTAGTTATACTATTGACTACCACGTTTCCATTACTTAGATGCCATAAGTTTTATTAGGAGTAAGGCCACGAAGTAGGTCTCAATGAGAAAAACAAGTGGTGGCTATAGTATATACGTTTAAGTCATAGAAGGTAGAGATGGACTTGAAGTGTATGACTAATTAAGCTTAATACGTACACTACTGTGTTAGGCTCAATCCCTACACTGTTCTCTAAGGTTAATGTAGATTATCTATAAGCGCTTCTTTTTCAAGTTGACGTTCATGTTGAAACCGTAGTACCCCAACGACTCCCACACCCTGTCGTCGACTTTCTTCGGCAATTTCCGGCCGTAGAGACACTGGTCGATCAACCACATCCCCACGAGAAACTCCAGTTTCGTCAACGTGCCGTCGTGGCGGAAGTCCACCTTCAGCCAGATTTGCTCGAGCGTTTGGTCGGGTAGTCTCAGCCGCTTCCAGATCCGTTTCACCACTGCCGCCACCATCAACTGGTCGATATCGACATGGTCGAGGCCGTGGATATCACGTACTTCGTCCACTTCCAGCGATGCTCCAAGCGCAGCGACAAGACTAGGATCAGCCTCGGTCTCGCCACTGATCACGGGACGATTACCTTCGTAATCAACGCCCCGGAGTCGTGTAACCATACACCCAACGTACAGCCCCCGGTTCAGCACCCACACCCCTTCGTACCGTTTCCTTTCCTGGTCCAGTAAGTAATTAAGTTCGGTGTGGTTTTTCCACGGCTTATCCTCGTTGAACGAGAGCTTCTTCTCCTTACGCTTATTGGTCTTGCGCATCGTCTTTTTAAACGCCACCGGTTGCTGGTTGAACGGAGGCGCCGTCATCGACGGCGACAGCTCAGTGTCGTCCTCCAGGTCGTCGGCGTCGCCAATATCGCTAAGCAGAAGCGGTTCTGGGGCATGGGCTTTCTCGTGTTTCTTTTTACGTGAAACATCAGGGAATCGAGGAAATGGTGTAGGGACAGGCAGCGTAGGCGGTACGCTTTCGCCATCACTAAAGGCACCGTGGGTCAGCGCTCCCAGAGCTACCGCCAGCTCCTGGGGAGGAGGTTTCCGTTTCGGTGGCGGGTGCAGTAATGGCAACAGGATATGGTCAGACACCAGCGTCAAGCCATAGTCAAGCAGCGAGCGAGGCAGCAGCAGCACCAGCGGGTTCTCCAGAAGCGTCAGCATCGCCGGAGCGAGCACTGGTAAAGTATGAGGAGCAGCCGCAGCAACGCGGTCGGTGGCCGCCGCCAGCGGGACCAGCACCGGTTGCGTCGTCAACAGCTCCGTCAGCAGGTCTAGGCGACCAATGGGCCCCAAACGAGGCAGGATGGGGAGGGTGCGCGACGTCGCCCGCACCACCAGCAGCCGTGTCAGCAGTGGCGTCAGCCCGTGTTCGCTGACGACGATCTGGGGAGCGTTATCGGGGCCCAGCTGGCAACTGAGGATCAGCAGCCCTTCGTCCGTAGTCAGGGAGGAGCCAAACACACGTTCCTGGTGAGCCAATTGCGGGTCCAGTAAGTTCCCTAGACTCTCAAATAGACCGACATTCTTTGCGTGCTGAGCCCAGAGGTCATTAGTATCAGGTTTGGCCACGGGCGTGCTTACTCGCTTAGCGTCTACCGACAGGCGGAAGTCAGCTAATCGTTGTAGGCCCTGGTTATTAGTCAGCGGTTCCGGCGCTCGTTTCTGCAGCTGGGTTTGGAGGGTAGTCTTTAGCAGTTTGATCATCTCCTTAGGGTCTAAGTTCTGCAGCAACCGTTTCGAAGAAGTATCGGGCGGGGGTTGTAGGTGGTTCAGGATCAGCTGTTTGACGTTCTTAATCATATCCTGGGACAGTATCGGCAGCGGCAGGCGCATTAACGAGTGGGTCAGCTCCAGTCGCGTGAATTTGGGCGTCATCATCAGCTGGGTAGTGGTGGGCGTCGGTTGAGGGCTGGCCGGCAGCTCTAACGGGGAGGTATCGACGGTGAGCCCCGTGTGGGCCAGCGCCAGACGAGGGAATGTCAGTTTAGGTAAGGGTTGGCCCAAGTACGATGCAGGACGAGTCTGGTACTGGTGTTGTTGCTGTTTCTCGTGTTCCACCAGCGCCGTGGCGGCAGCAAGAGCAAGACTGGTGCTATTGCCCACCAACGAATCGGTAGAGCTCGCCGGCGAACGAGCACTCATCGACGGCGATTTGAGCGTCGGATTAGTGCTGGCGCGGTTAACATAGGGGTTTATCGGTGGCTGGGCTCGTAGTTGGGGCAGCGTCGCCGCCTGGTGGAGCGTGTGTTTCGCCGGCGCTGACGTCGAAAGCTGGGGCAGTTTCACTTGTTGCTGAGGTTTTATCGGTACTGGTTGCGGCTTAATCGGCATCTGGTGGCCGGTTTTCGGTACCGGCAGCGATATCTGAGGGTACACCAACGGCTTCAGTTGCGGGTCAGTTGGATGGTTTAAGCTCTGGGTAACACGTTTCAGGGCAATCAGAGCCGTTTCCGACCGGGACTGAGGCAGCCACGGGCTCAGCAGCGGTGTAGTGGTCGCCAGCTTCCCCTGAGGCTTAGGCCGCCCTCGGGGCGTACGGGACGCCTGGGGCGCTACCAAACCGCTGCGGGCGTCCCCTGGCTGGTCGGGCAGTTTGCTGAGCGCCTTGAACGCCAGCAACGCCGCGGCGTGGGCGTTGGAGGTCATGGTAATGTCTCGGCGGCTTAGTGGATGGGTGTGGTTACAACAACCGCGCCACGGTAGGAAAACGCGGTGAGCGCGGCGCTACCATGAAACGGCTACCACGACAACGACCAGTTAATGAGGTCTAATGCTAGTCATTTGGGGATAGTAAATGATGGTATGTGTTTTAACGAGGTTTCAAAATCGGGTGGTATGTTCGATATCGATCTATCGACTTAATAGTGGTTAGTTTGCTTAGCCTGAGTCTAATGGGTACGTCGATGGGCGGTGACGTCATCAAGGGGGCTCACACCCTCGATGACCGGCGCGACCCGTTTGTGCTAACACACACTGTTTTTTTCGCGTCGTGGGTGCGCCACGCTTGCTAGCCCCGTGCGAAAACCCCCGACGCTTGCTGCCCCCCCTCCCCCCAGCGGCAGCGGGCACTGCTACGGTACCCATGCGCGCGAATGCTTGCGCCCACGATTGCTAGCAAAGGACAGTACCGCTCCGAGCGTATACGACCATCGTACTGCGCCATCCACACGTCAAAAAATGCTCTATGCTTGCGGTGGAATACGCACAGATAAACGCCAGCCGTACGTGGAAACGGCTGGGTAACTTCTTGACGTATTTGAAAGTACATTGCTCATTTGGTCCCGGGTGTCGGCGACGATCCTGCGAGATCCCGACAATTTCTCGGCCAATATTTACGGCTTATCAGTGGTGGCAGGCTTAGGCTTAGGCTTAGGCTTATCTCTTTACTTTATAGAGTAGTGTAGTTAGGGATACGGTGTAGCAACTCTCAAGATTTTAGTCGTTATCCTCTAAGTATGGTAGTAGTCTTCTTTTGATGGATAGTGGTAGACATAATGAGCCCATAATTGGTAATACTTAACGGTGATCGAAATGACATATGGGGCCACATTTGAAGATATCACGATAATATAAAGATCACGATAATCTGAAGATGATCACGATGATTTTGAAGATGATCACCAGATCCAGATAATTGCTTTAAAATCCTACAAATTAGTAAGTATTTGGATATCATATTATGCTAAGATAAACCTTACGGCTTGAATGCTATAAAACCACTGCTCAAATGGACACTTCCTCAACGACAACAATCCCAGACCAGCTGGAGACTTCATTTTTGTGATTGCTATTGCAATTTTGGCGTGGAGAAGCGCATGGCGGTCAGCTGTCGTCTCTGGTGATGGCGACGGCCCTGGACAGCGACATCGACCACCAGCGCCCGCAGCGGGAGCGGCACTCGCTCCTCGGTGCTATAAAGAAGGTACGCCTGCGGCACCGCGTGTTTTTCCACGCCTTCCTCGACCACCAACTGGCACGACATGGCGGGTCACGAAATAGGGGTATTTAGATTAGGAGAACACCGGGAAATGAATGGATGGAGGATGGGGATCAAAAGAATACACTAGCTTCTTAGCGTCCCCACGATGGTGAAAATTTGGTTGCAAAATACAATCTCAGGGGGGAGGCGGGACCACCTTAAATATATACGTCACTGCCGCCTTACCGACTGTGGGGGGCTTATTGTGTTGAGGGCGGTTTATGTGTGGATTTCTGTTTTTTTCCCTATGGTTGTGAAGCCCTGGCTCTCTCACTCACTCAACAACACTATTTTTCAACGCAACTCCGTGGTAAACCAACATAGGCTCTCTATTCGCTCACTAAATGACAAGCGCCCGCAACTGTAAGTTTTTTTTTAAAAATTTTAATTTTTAGTTGTTTTTGCTGACAACGATGACGAGTGTTTACCTCGAACCTGACGTGAGCCGTGTAATCGGGTAGCAGTACCCTATTGGTATTGTTTGCGGCTCGGTTGTTTCGGCTAGCCGCGGTGGTACTTGTGGTCTCTGGTCTAGACCAGTGCTAGGTGAATGGATGATGTAGTAGCCCGATGCGGCTCCGGGTGACGCTGCTCACACGCCACATCCACTGACTAAACCTCACACCACCCTGCATTCCCCTACCGCTCCACCCCCTCAAGTGGCTTGAGTTTTTGCCTAGGCAGCAAGCAAGCGTCCCGCGCAGCGTACAGTGCGCGCGGCTCTCCCAGTCGTTACCCTCGAGGTTAAGCTTTGCACTAAGCAGAAAAAAAAAAGCCAGTCACGCGAAGTAGCCAAAAAACAAAAAAACAGTGTCATTACTAGCACCCGCCCAAGCACCCGCCCAAAGCAATGGTAGTACAAGGAGTATCAGCTCATACAACTAGTAAGTATTTGTTGTAAAGCGTGCTTGGAGTGGGCTTACGTGGTTTGATGTAGCCACAGACGTCATCGAGGGGGCTTGGGTTGGGTGTACATGCCGAGGGGATGCTGAATGGGCTAATTTGGTGCCGCCATGCTCCGTGGCCTCGTGCACCCTTTTTTTCACGCTCTGCCTGTATCTGGTCAGACGATGATGACTTGCTGCGAAAAACAAAAAAAAAAAAAAAAAACAGGGATCGCTCAATAAGGCGGGGAGCGAGTGAGGGGAGGAAAACGCGGGGAAGACCCAAGGGTTAAAGCGTGTGTTTGATATCGTAGACCACATGCCACACGTCGGGGGCAAACGTCTTTACTTTTGTTATTTTGGTCAAGCAGCCATCAAGGGATTTAGCCGCTGATTGGCCTAAGCTTTCAATATCGTCTTTATGGACATTTTCATGGACATGGATATTGGTCAGTGTTGAGGTGGAATTGAGGGCAAGGTGATGGGCAATCGGCCACAGCGGTTGCGACAGAGGTAACAAACCTAGATTAATGTGGCTTATCGGCAATTTGGTGTGTTGGTTACCAATTCTTTGGAGACAGTGTTCGTTAGACTCGAGGAAGAGAAAGGCGCGAACAGGACCGTCTACCGTGATTTCTGAAGGGTTAAAGTCATCACCGGGGTAAATCACTTTATAGGTGTAATTAGCGTGCTCCAAGGCTCGGCGGAAGCCTTCAATCAGCCACGGGTTGATGTCCCAGCCAATGATGGTAGCGCCGAGTCTCAAATAGGAAAGCGAGAAGTAGCCAATGCCACAGTATAAATCGACCACCACGGTGCCGGAAAGGTCACCAAACTGGTGTAAAATCCTCGCCTTTTCCGTGATATTACCCCGGGAAAACATCGTGTGGCGGGGAGCCCACGTTTGCCAGATTTGGTTCTGGGTCGCCGAGCACCAAAATGCCCGGTTAAAGTCGTCCAAAGTGGGGTTTTCGATGGTTTGCGGGGTTGGTTCGGGGCCAAAATCACCCACAAGCGGTTTCAAGTTGGTAGGTCGACGGATGGCGTTGTTTTCGTCGTCGATAGGCTGGTTGATGGCGACATGAGTACACCCGGAAGGAAGCCACGATAAGTCGTCAGACTCGAGCGGGTGGGATAAAAGCACCATGGGAGGATACACAGCATATTTCTTAGGCATTTTGGGAGTGGTATCGCTGGAATTGATGGTATACTCTTCGTAGGGGAAATCGAGTATGGGAGTGTCCAGAGTCAGCAGCACCACAAACTGGCCGTGGTCATTCTTATGGATTTTGGTCTGCTTATTAAATGAGCCAGCGGCTTCCAATGCCAGCTTCGCCTGTTTCACGGCATGGGCATCGTCAATAAGATAACGTAACGGCATCGCAGATCATGGTAGTGCGCGGCGTGAACCGAATAATGAAGACTAATTTAACATATAAGATAAACATCGATAATTAGGATTTTTAAACTCGTCATTCAGTTATTTGAATGAATGAGTTGGTAATTAGACTTGGTTGATTTTTTTGACTGATAGGAACGAGTTTGGCTGTTGTAGTGGTACTCTTAGTTGGAAATGGAGTGTTAGTGATTACACTAACTCTTCAATCAAATAGATGATGGCTTGAAATTGCACTGAATCCATTGATGCTTCGAGTAGACGATGATTCGATTAGGTAGCTTCTATTTAGTTTAAATGAGACATTATCTCAGTGATAGTAGACGTGTTTAGTAGAAGAAACTGGTGACCAATCGTTGTTCGAATTATATTATTCGAATGCATTGAGCAACACCAACTCAAATTAAAATCATCTTTAGAAAGCCTTCAGTCGATTTGCTTAATAGCTGGTCCTGGACTGGTGGCTAACGCTTGTGATAGTTGTCCCCCATGTCGTGCCCCTACCGATTCTCGGGTTTGTCGTGGCGAATTCTCCTCCGTCGCGCTCAATAAAAAAATTCAGGTGTCTTACATCTACCGTGGGGTAGCCAAAGGAAGAGACCAGAACAACAAAACGCAAACCATGTAAATATTAGAACTATACCAGATTAGCTCAATACTTAAAGCCGATCAGAATTAGAATAGTCACACAGCTGATCAGTGCTTAAACCGTACACATCTGGGATATGTCGCGTGCGGTCTCGACCGCGGTGTTTTTCCGTCACGAACCCGTACCCCAAAAAAAAGGTACCGTCCCGAGAACCCTCACAGAGAGAATTTATCGCTACCACACCACCACCAAAACCACACCAAACGCGATGAATAAGTCGCCGGCCAACGCCACCATGGGCGGCCGCGGGTGCCTGCTGTCCGTGCTCTACATCGGCAACTTGGCCAAGCTGATCCCCGAGGAGAGAGTGCGGGAAATGCTCGCCGAGGCGTGTCTGCCACCACCCCAACAACCACTGTCGACGACGACACTGGCTTCCACCGCGCACGAACTGGTACTGAAACAAGTACCGGTTTCAGTACCGGTTTCAGTACCTGTTTCAGTTAAGCTCCTCAACGACAAGAACCGCCCTGGTTTCAACTACGCGTTCGCCGACTTTGGCTCGTTTGACACCGCCCACCAGGCGCTCCAAACACTCTCTCAAGCGCTGGTGGATAACATCCCTCTAAAAGTGAACTGGGCCTACCACCTGCTGTCGCAGGACTGCACCGACGACCTGTTCAATTTGTTTGTTGGAGACTTGAGCCCTGACGTCGACGACGACTTGTTGGCGAAGCTGTTCTCGGCGTACCCGCTGTTGAAGCTGGCCCACGTGATGTGGGACATGCAGCTGGGGCGGCTGAGAGGCTACGGCTTTGTTGGCTTCACCTCGAGAGAAGATGCTGAAACCGCCTTAGTACAAATGAACGGCCAGTGGGTCTCAGGTCGAGCCCTCCGGTTAAACTGGGCCGCGCGAAGTCACGATAAACCCCACCACCAACAACAGCAACAACAACAAAATCATGGACAACAACCTCTGCAGCATCAGGTGGCGCAGACGTATCCGCCGCAGTTTTACCCGCAGCTGTTCTACCCGTCGACTAGTGGAGCCAACGGCCGCGCCCTCCACTCTGACCACCAACGGACACAAAATGGATTCCAAAACGGGTTCAGAAACGACCATTCCGCTAATGGCTACCAGCAGAATTACCACCAGCAGAGCTACCACAGCGATACCAATACTCACCGGGGTAACTCGTCGCACTACCAGAACCATAACCATACCAACCACCACCACAATCCCGGGTACCATAACCACACCTCAAACAATGGCCACGCCACCCCGCAGCAGATCCGCCCGCTGCTGCTGCTGTACGAGCTGGTAGTAAGACAACTGGCCCAGTGGCAGACCACCGTCTATTTGGGCAACGTCCCCCATTATACGCCGCCACACGAGTTTATCCCGTTACTACAACAGTTTGGCTACATTGTCGACTTTAAATTCCACCCGGAAAAGGGGTGTGCTTTCGTCAAATACGACTCCCACGAAACGGCGGCGTTGGCCATCGTCCAATTACAGGGGCTTGTGGTTCACGGGTGGCCGCTTAAGTGTGGCTGGGGACGCAAACGGTGACGATGAGAGAGAAGAAAGAAAAAACGCTGCTCGGGCTCAGTAGCAAAATTATAGAGTAATAGATGCTAGTCAAAAAGATTACAACTAGTAAGATTTATTAGTGATTGGAAAAGGGTAGTAGGAGTGAAAAAATTTCGGCACAGACAGGGTTCGAACCTGCGCTCCACAAGGGAACTGGAACCTGCATCCAGCGTCTTAACCTCTCGACCACTGTACCGAATATGCACGAATTTAAAAGCCGGTTTATCGTGGGAGACTACCTAAAATGAAATTTTTGCTTTTTAAGCCGGAAATACAAATCAATTGCCACTTTAAACCCAACCAAACTACTCTAACACATCAATTGACCTATACATTACTTAAAACGTTTACATTCTGTTGTTTTTACGGTAGACTTCCAAGTTGGTTAACAACGGCTTATCGTTATAGGAGAACAAGTACGCCGGTCCCTCGGTGACCACGTGCCGGAACCGTTTCCACGCGGGAATACAGAACGTATCCCTCGGACCCCACTCAATTTTCTCGTCGTTATCACCAATTTCAGTATACCCTTTACCTTGATAAATGTGGTAGACAAACGAGGCATTCTCCTGTCTCTGCGGCGATTCCAGCTCTACCCTCTCAGCATTACCGCCGATAATACTCAGCAATGGTTTCCCACTACTCTGGCGGTACTCATAAAACGAATAACCCTTACCATCTTTATTCTCTTCAAGAGCCTTTTCCGTTTCCGACCAGGGGAACCGCAAATCGGGGTTCCCCTCCTGAGTCACAGGGAACTCATCTTGTTCATAATGCTCAGCAAAGTTCACTGGGATCGCTTGGAAGATGGGGAGGTCTAGGCCATCAAGCCACACCATCGCTCCCTGGCCTTCTTTGCCGTGGTCGTGCCATTGCCAGCGGGGAGTAAGGATGACGTCACCTCTTTCCATATACAATCTCAGCCCTTCAACGTTGGTAAAAGCGCCTTCGCCTTCCACGATGAATCTGAGGGCAAACGCTGAGTGTCTATGGGCGGGAGCGACTTCGCCAGGGTTAATGTACTGTAAACCGGCGTATAAGGTGTCGGTAGTCTGCGGCGCCTGGAGGGCAGGGTTGATGAGCATAAGCACTCGTCTTTCGGCGTCGGCGGCCGCCACTAGGTGGCCTGCTTCTTCTAATAACGGGCGTATTTCCTGGTATTTCCAGAGTGTCGGAACTGCTCTCGGCGCCGGGAATGGCGGAACCACTGCCGACATCTTCGGCCACAATGCCTCGACGTTATGGGCGGGGAGGGTCTTGAAATAAGCTGAGGTGTCTTGTGAGGGTGACATAGTGTATAGATTGTGGGTTTTTAACGTCAATTTGTTTGGTTCTTATAGTTTATCGGAAGCGGTTCCGAGGCTCCCCACTTTCATAGGGTGCACGTTCCGAACATACTACGGAAATAAAGCTAAAGGAGTTAACGATGACGTGATTCCTATGCAGTTTGTCTATTGTAGCAACGTGTTAAGGGGTCAGGTGAGGGGAGTGGTTAGTGGGGGGGGAGTGTATAGTGTATGGCACTCGGTGGTGGGCTCCGGGCGGAAGTGGTTGCCGCATTCGCACACGCTTCGATGTTCCGCACAGCTTTCCGCACACACAGCTTTCCGCGCCCCACACTATTACCCCAGCTATATTCCGCTACCTCCTGAAACATATGATTAAGGGGGGGATAGTGAATCAGTTTCATCACGTGAGTGTGGTGAAAACACGACTTGTTTCATCTACTTCAATTAACTCACGTGATCAGACTTTCTAAGCTCTCGCTTTAGTTTCTCGCTTTACTTAGCCACACTCACCAGCCACGCCAAAGACTGATTAGTTACAATATTTGCAAAATCAAGAAATTTTCGATTATTTACTCATATATACGTCTCACATCATTGTCCAATCATTCAAGGTCGACTTTCTGTACTTTAACTGTATATCGGATACGGATACGCTGAGTCTTCGCTTCGTCCAATTTCCGCTTCGCTTTCGCCTCAGCCCTTTTCTTTTCCATTTCTCTTAAACAGGGACACTTCCACAGCGTGTGATGGCTGTGGTGGTTAGTGCCAAACACCTTTTGAAACCAGTTCGTCTTAGTCTCTTTCTTTTTCAGCTCGTTTTCGTCGTCTTCGTCGTCGTCTTTTTTCCGGTGGAGATTATCATAGTAAAGGCAAAGGAAGACCACCGCGAGAAGCACCCACGCCGTCTCGTACTCGACCCGGCCAAAGCAAACACTATCTTCAATCATCAGGATGAGTGGTGTGTAAGAGAAAAAAAAAAGATTTGACATTTACAACAATAGTGGCTTTTTACACGATCAATGGCATGCCCGCCTTTGGGGGGCCCGCCTTGCTCGTTAACCAAATTTGCGACGCCTGTGCGACGCCTGTGCGAAAAAATCGTCGTATCGTAGGAAAATTTGGTAGCGACCAGTGCGCGATACGCTAGCCGACGCTTAGACAGAGTGACTGCGTGCAGAAACAGTGTTACCTTTAGACGGCCATTGTTATCGAGAATGTGAAAATTTTTACCTGATGCGATGAGCTCAACTCGTCATAGTAACTTCTAAGCAATTGGTAGCCAAATCAGTAAAATTGTCTACTCTACTTTCTTCTATATTGTAGTGTTGGTCAGTGACAGTCGTCATTAGTCCATTTATTTCTCTCTCTCTATAATTGTATTTGGTGACAGACCAGTGCGAACATCACCCCAGTAGTAGGCTAACTATAACTTGACCATCAAGGCATAGTATCATGCTTTGACTTAGTTATCACCGTTAGTTACCGATGTTGACCCACAGGTTGCCGCAGATACAGGTTCGTTGAAACACCATCGTCCACAAGCCGATAGTATGGGGAGCATCAAACACCAACGGATCAGTGACGAGACTCACCAGGCGGCACCGGGTACACTTCCTAAGTCTCAGCTTGGGACCATCAGACACCACGATTTTCCGTAAGGCGTCAATGTGTTCGTTAACCGCATAAGGGAGGCGAGCCTGGAACGGCAGTTGCTTGTCATTGGCATCAGTGGTAATCGGCAATCTGAGCGGTCTCCGCGGTGGATGAGGCAGGGATACACCGACACAGAGCCAGTCGACGTCGTAGAAGTAGAGCTCCGATATCTTCATGTCGCGGTTCAAGTTCACTTGGTGGCGGTCTAGAAGCACCAGGGCGATCTCCTGCATTTCTGGGAGAAGCTCACCTTGACACACGAGCTTTTGCTCCAATTTGAGGGCGTAGCCGGGGTCTTTACCCTGTAATTTAGTGGCAAGCTCCTTGGAGATGTAGGCGTCACATTCCCTCAAATAGTTTTCAAACAGCGAGAACGTGATGGGAAGTTGCAGCGTCAAGCTGAAGTAGCGGTTCAATGCCTCTTTCATCGGTGTGTAGAGCTTATTGGCCTCGGCGAGGTCTTTATGCAATTTTTTGAGGATTTCTCTCGTCTTACCGATCAGTGACAACGCATACATCAAAAATAAGCGGGGCACTTTGGCGAGAAGGATGGGGAGAGCCAACGAGTTCTCCATCGTCACTTTCAGGTCCATATTCGGCTGGTTACGGCATATCAGAAGCTGGAAGAGCTCCTGGTAGATGTACACCATCAAGTCGATAAACCACTTCACCGAGCCAATAAGCGATATAATACGTTCTCCTCGAGTTACTGAGTCAGCAAGCAGGTCGTCAGTCGGTTTCTTCTTTGTAACTTGGGCGTAGATACTCAGTAACGAGAACATGATGCCGAAACTGGTACTGCGTAAATTGAGCACTACCCAGGCGATATCACTGACCACGGGCCGCGGGACAAGCTCGCCAAGGAGTAATTGTAAGCTTAGAAGCTTTTGTAACGGCGGGTTAGAGATCAATTTGTCCACTGACTCCCGTGAGAATGTATCCAAAGCAAAGTTAATCGCCTTGTGTGATTCTGAAAGCACCAACAGTACGATATCTTGAGCCAATGGCGGTTTAGCCGCGGCTAGCCGTTGCACTTCAGCCGCTATAAGCACGATAAGGTCATCGCAACAGCAGTTCATATAGCACGCCTGGGCGTGGGAATGGGCGAAAGCCACCGCCATCGTGTACACGTGTTCTTTGGATAGTTGTTGGCCCCATTTGCGTTCGACGGGGAACAATTTCGGGTGGTTATCGTAGAAAGCCACGTGTGACAGTAGAGTAGGGGACACCACGATCATCGGAGAAGCGGGGATATCGGCGAAATCGTAGCCAACATCGAATACCAGGGCGATTTTGGTCACCTCAGGTTCCACGGGGCGGTCAATATCCATTGCCAGCAGATCTTTCGGGGTGGTATGCTTATGGTTAATGAGCTCCATTTCGGGCAGGAACACGTCGATGCGGTCCTCAAACACAAACACTATCAGCAGCTCCATCTCGTCGATGCGTATAAGCTTACCTGGGCGTACTAACTCGTCGGCAAGGCGTAGTGTTCGCTGGGCATTAGCAGGGTTTGTAGCAGTTATCCCTTTACGTTCAGCGAGCTGAGTAAACAGACTCAGCACGAGTTCAGTCTCGGGAACCAACTGGTAGCGGAGGAACCGCGTTTCGTGTTCGTACTGGTACCACACGAGCAACGAGATATCGCGGGTGGCAGTACAGTTAAGCACCTGTAAGTTAGCGAAATGGCCCTCGCGGCACTGTTCCAGCTCGTCGTCAAACACGTATGTCGGGGCGAGGGCCATTTGTGCCAATTTTGTCGCGGTGAGCTTCGGTTGGGTCTTATCCTTATCCGGGGTATTATAGTGAGGGTTCTCCTTCTGGCGCGCCGCCAGCTGGGTCAAATGGCCCCAGTCAATCAGTACGGCGTAGGTAAACAATTGTTGCGTTAGTGAGTCCACCACTGAGACCATAACTCGGTTATCCTTAAGGAAACCAATCAGAGCGTGGCTAACGTCAATCACATCAGGCAACGGCTCGCAGTCGACGCGATGGTACTCCACTTTATGTTCTCCCTGATGGTATAGCGTGATTCTCCCGTTGCGTCTCACCGTGATACACGCCTGCTTTGTCGGGATCGGGTGGGTGACACCAATTGGCGGCACCTGTTTGACCAGGTACGAGAACTGTTTCAGCGCTGGATCGCGAACAGCGGCGCCGTTGATGATCAGCGGCTTAGCTATCTTGAGCCATCTGAAGCCCACAAGCGGCAGTTTCACCAGTAAATCTTGATAAATCATCTCGATGTGGTTATAGCTGGTAAGCTCATAGGCGGGCGTTTCTGACCTTGAAACGAGACCGACACCGGCGAGATAAATGTAGAAATTGCCCAGGACATCGGCAACAACTAAATCAGTGCTTGGATTCAGCCACAGCACGAGGGAGACCGGCAGCGGGTGGAGCTTGTGCGGCGGGGCAAACCGCCACTGCTGGCCGTCGACACACTCGAGATGGGTCACGTAGAGGTGCGGGTTGGCGTAGGCTAAAAACCCGTGCTTCAGCCACAGGATCGTCGGCGACATGGGGCGTGGGATAGCGGACCTGGCGTGTGGCGTGGACCTGGTGTCTCCACTATGGTGGGCGGGCTAAGCGCGCGCGGCGGTACAGTAACCAAAACAGACACAGATAATATTCGAAATATTGAGGATAACTGGACCTAAATGGATTGAATTTTGACTTGTGAGTTAACAGGATGGTCATTGGTATCGTTTGGTGGTGATTTATTTTTGATTTGATGGTTGGTTTGAGTGATGGTTGAGACGTGTTACTATGATCATGGAAGTGATATCAATCCAATTGAAACAGATGCAAATCAGTTTTACCTATTAATTGCTGCCAGTACAATCATTGGTATCAACTAGTGATCATTGATATTTGAGTTGATGGTGTTTTTGGGTGATGGCTATGGTGTATTACTGTGACTACTGAAGTGCTACCGATCGCTTGAATTCTATTGCAATTTAATTCTAATCACCCATATGGTTTCCGATACGATCTTGGGTATCCATTTTTGGTCATTGGTTTTTGAAAAGGCAGTTTACCTGAGTGATTGCTACAACCTTATACTTTGACCAAAAAGTGCTACCAATCCAATTGAAACAGATGCAAATCAGTTTTACTCACCAAGTGGCTACTGGTATGATCACTGGTATTACCTAGTGATGATTGGATTGTGTATTGTTGGATTAATCGTGGAATAATTATGGCCTACCATCTGGCAGTCTCAAATGCCATATACAATGACAAATTGGTTATGGAAACAACAAAACCTTGAGAATTGTTTTGGATTGGTGTTTTTGGTGGTCAATTAAAGCAGGGTGAAGGATTCACTGATTTGAATTTTCATTGTGGAATCGATGATGCCCACGATGAGTCGCGTACATTGGCGTTCGGAGATAAACAAGTTGTCGGCACCAACGACTTGAGGAAAATAAGCGCTATGTTATTCAATTATGGGTTACACATTGAATTACATTGTCTCCGAAAGCTGCTAACAATATTGATGTTGGTGATGTTGGTTCAAGTTTGGTTCATCGCGACCATCGCTGAAGGTAAACAACGACGACGGTGGTTACCATATCAATCAAGTCCAACTCGAAAAGAATGGCGTGATTTCATTTTGTGAAGTAAACAAATGATTGTGATGATATTCACTTTCAAGTCGCTTCACTACGGTATTGTCGTTTTCCAAAGCAAGCGATGACCACCACCAATGCCACTCCCACAACAAGAACAATACACCACCACCACCATTCATTTCCCCCCTGGCCTCATTCTCTAAGTTTGATACGATGGAGTATTCATTCATTATTGCTTAATTTGATTATGCTAACCCCCATCTTTGTCGACATTCAATACCCGGACCATACCACCACCAAATGCCCTTCTCCAACACCCAAAAGCTCACAATCGGTTGACCATTCTCTGGCAGATCACGACGATAATCACGACAATGCCAAATATCACCGGTTTGACCACCGCCTGGGCCATTGTCATCATCGTCTTCATCGATCGATTCATTGAGGAAAACTCCGAGCCAAAAATCACAACAAATCGGCACTGCGATAACCACAATCGCTCGATTGCGTCACCGATTATCTCCGCTGTCTGTGGACGCTTCCACGCCGTTTTGTGGGTCTCGTGACACCCCCTATTGTCCCTCACCCCCTGATCCCCTGCACCTCGGCTATCACCACTCCACCCGTCATGAACGGGTCCGGACCTGATTATACCTGCTCTCACCAGTTATGTCTCCTCAACGATCACCATCGGCGCTGCCGGCGCCCAGCTACCACCACGACACCAAGCCCGAGCCCGACGTGGCGCTAGCGCTGGCGATCGAGCTGCTTGGAGCGCACCAGCAGGCGACCGACGCCACCGTGGAGGCGTTGGCAGACACCGTCAACCGCTTACAGGTGGCGTGGGACTGTTCTCGGGATTTACAGAGCGAAGCCGCTACCCCTCTGGTGACAGCTACTTGGAGCCACGTTGAGGACGTTGATGGCGATAATGAAGCAAACGAAGCGGGGACGGTGGTCAGTGATGTTTTATGTGAGTTTATTCGCTTCCATTTACCGGTAAATGGTCAAGTTAGGCACTGGAAACAGTTCATTGACGCCGTATTGGGGAGGGCAACGGAAATAGGGGTACCGCCACGCAAAGTTAACGGGTCGATGAACACCATGGTGCTGATCCCGTTATTCGAACAACTACAGATCCACCATACTTTTAGTGGGGATGATTTCAAGGATGGCTTTAATTCCCTCCAAAAGAAGCTCGATAAGCGGTTGGCTAAAGATCATGACAAATTCAAGCAAGCATACCATCATGCGGCACTAAGAGATGCTAGCTGCTGGCCTCGGTTTACCCGGTTTGTGTCTACATTGCCGCAGACCCTCCCCTATGAGTATACCCTGGAAGACTTTTACGACATGACACAGGTGCTTCTTCCTTACAAGCAATGGTCACCAAGTTTCCGCAGCCACTACCAGTGTGAATTAATTTTGTATGTGGCTGCTACGTTAAGAAGTAGCCTTCAAAGCCATGAGGTGACCGAGGTGCTTGAAAGGTTTACCAAGCCCCTACCGGAGAGGAAACGGTCATCTAGACGATCATCCAGAGACTGAAATTTAAAGAATTCACTCAAGACGTTTATTTATCACGCACTTATAAAGGTCTATTGCAACAACTTCTTTTCCAACTTGTAGTTGCCCTTGATCCATCTCAGGAGCATTTCCAACGACAGCTCGGGTTGGTCGTAGGGGACCATGTGGCCACCGTCGAACAATCTCAAGAAGGTGAAGTGTTCGTAGTTCTTGACGGTACCGGCCTTGGTGGAAGCAAGGGGCGAGTCAAACACGGCGCCGCCGAGAGTTCTCAACTTACCCTTGATTTCGAAGGGCTTTTCTTCAGCCAGAGCGAAGGCGTCGCTGTGCTTCCACGGCAACACGTTCGTCCACGCCTGGTTGCCCAACCAGTTGCAAATGAAGTCCTTGTCGCCGGCGTAGATGAGCACGGGCAACCCTCTTTCAAGCAAGTCGGTGACAGCGCGGTGGTAGGGCTTCATCCAGTCGCCGGCAAACAAGAAGTTCTTGTTGATGTCAAAGTTGCAGCCCTGGTAGGAGTCGACTTCAACGCCCAAAGCTTCCATCACTTCCTTCTGGTTCAAGTACTTGTCGATGTAGTCCAAGTCCTCGTAGCAAAGCGACGACCCTTCGCAGTTCTTTCTGATGTCGTATACGTTCTTGCCCGTCTTCTGGTAAGGGCCCATCTGAGCGTTGTTGCAGTAGATGGTGGCGGGGACACACGACCACACCGACTCGGAGTCGTAGCACAGTTGAATCAACGACAAACAACGGGGGATCAGCTTCGCCATCAGGTCACACTGTTCCTGGTCCAACACGGGGTCGGCGCCGCCTTCGCCGCAGGCCATGGGCTGGTAGTATTCGTATTGGGTCAAAGGGTCAGTCAACCCGTTGCCGATGAGCACCGAGGTCAAGTTGAAGTTGCGGTCGTCGTGGCTCAAGATCTCGGTGGCAAACACGGGGATGTAGTGGCCGGCGTACAGCTCACCAGCGATGTGGAAGTCGTTCTTGGCGTACTGGGGGAACTGCTTGAAGAACAACGAGAGGAACGAGTACACGTCCTTACCGGCGGCGACGGTGTCCGACACCAGCTGCGACGAGTACGAGTAGCCGACGTTGATCGGCTGGTCCAAGAAGATGACGTTGGCGTTGTTGTTCCACGAGTAGTCGTTGGGGATCGGCTTTAAAGCAGGGCCAATGGAAGCGGGACCCAATTCAAAGAATAAACCGGTAAGCGACGAGCAACCAGGACCACCGTTAAGCCACAAAATCGTAGGGTCCTTCTTGGGGTCGCCTCTCAGCTCGAAAAACCAGTAGAAGAAGTGTTTATCCTCTTCCAAGTCGTCGATGTAGCCAGAGTACTGTTTCACCTTATCGATGCCCAACAGTTCAGGAGTGGACTTACCTCTCAATTGGTAGTTAGGGTGCTTTTGGTCAGTGACCACGAATTGCCAGTCGGGCTTGAAACCCAGCAACTTCTTCGCCGGCGCCTTGAAGTCTAACTGCGCCACGGCGTCGGGGAACTCAAGCATCATTTCCGCCCACAATTGCGCCTGTTCCTTGGGCACCTGCAACTTGTCAATCACCAGAGCGATGGCGTGGTGGCCCATGGCGCCCAACGAGCCCAAGTTCTGCTTAATGGCGTCGATATGGTCGCCGACGTTGAACCCCTCTTGGAGCTGGTTGGCGGCGTCAAGCACTTGCTGGGGTAATGTCAATGCCAGCGCTCCCGCGAGCACGAGCGACAAGTGGGAAACTCTCATGATTCAGGCGAATAATTGAGGGTTTTTGGTAGTGGAGTTTTGATAAGGGTGGCGCCGGAAGGATTAATAAACCCTGGGTGGCGGGCCGCTGGGTGCGAATGGGGAAAGGGCCAGGGCTGCGTAACGGTAGTATTGCTATCGGGGTATACCTGGTAAGGGGGTCTGTGGTTGTCCCGACAACCGAGCGAGAAACGTAAGGGTCGAGGGGTGTGTTTAGAAAAGAGGGATGGTAATGAAGGGGTTGACTTATGGGCTATTCGAGGGGCTCTTCGAGCCCCTCTCTGTTTAGCGATTGCGCCGTTTAGAGGGACGGGTTATCATTGTGCAGGAAGGCGCATGACCTATATCGAGGCAATTGAAGCCAGTAAGCAAGTGAGACAAGCCAGTATGGCAGGAAACGGTCGAAATATGAGGAAGTCTTTATTTTAGGTATAATTAGGATTAACTGGTGTCTATGTGTAGTTGTTACTTCCTCAGTTTTCTTACAGAATTGGTAATTTATGGTGGAAGGTTACACTAAGGGGAAGATAGGGACTAAAGGCCGAGGTCGGGCCCTGTCCTTTTTTTTTTGATAACACAAATATAGGCTAAGGAAGCGAGCCAGACATTTACACCTTAGTGGTGACGACTGATGGAACTGATAGGCATAAATCGAGTAAACCTAACTTAAAAGAACTATATTAAAGTAGTCAAATGTGACCCATTTGACTTGTTTGAGAGTGTGGTCGTTCACTCATTTGACAATAAATTCATCGAGTTATTTTAATATTTGAATATCTCGTTTGTTAGTGGTGGTGGTCTCGGGTTTGGTTATCACTAGGCGGTGGTTGTCACGTGACTTCTCGCCTTCCACCGATAGCCGCTTTTTCCCACTCGCAAATTGTACCACTGTGTATTTGACTCCGAACGACCTTCAAACATCAACAAATACCCACTTTTCCCGTCAAATCTAAGGCTTTCCAGACTGTTTTTACCTCCTAGTTTTGTTGGAAATACCCACATTTCTTGTTCAGCCATCGGTCTTGCTTCGGACCCCCCTCAACCGCTCTCTATCCTCTCGCCAAAACAGCCACAAAACACCCCCCAATCCCACCATTTACGACCTTAATCGAAAGCATAAGGTAACTACTTCAAACCTAAAACGTGATTTTATCAGTCTGACTTGTCACACGACGTTATCGCCCTCAATTCATCTCATCTCATCAATTATCAAAACCCGATAAATGTTGGGCACGGGGAACACCAGCGACGTGGTGGTGGCGAACGGGTACGCCGTCAAGCTCTACCGCGACCGCCGCGCCGGCGAGTCCCGCAAGCAGTTCCGGCTGCGGGTGGAGCTGGAGTACTTATTGCTCAAACTGTTGGACCACCCTCACGTGGTCGTGGTGGCGAAATTCGCCACCAATTGGCTTGGAGACACTCCCAAAATGTACATGGAGCTCGGGACGCCTAACTGGTGGCTTAACTGTCAGAATAAAGCCGAGGCGATGGCGCAAATCGTCATGGCGGTGGTGTATTTGCACCACCTCGGGATTGCTCATCGCGACCTCAAACTCGATAATACGGTGATGGTAGGTGGTCTAGTGAAGCTTGTCGACTTCGCTGTAGCCACCAAAACCGTGCCAGCGGTGGGGTTAGTGGGTCTGGCGCTGTATGTGGCTCCCGAGCAGTATACCCAGATTTCCTATTTGGGCATGGCCAGTGACGTGTGGCTGGTGGCAATGATCTTTGTGAGGTTGTTTAAAGTGGCTCCGTGGTGGAAACTGGCCCATATCTCCGATGAAACCTACCAGGAGTATGTCGAGAAGGGAGCGCTTCCGGCGCCGGTACCGGCGTGGGTCGCACAGGCACTTACGATAGACCCTGAACTGAGGCCACAGATAGAGGCCATAGCTCAGCTTATTGATCCCCAAGCTATTAGTGATGGCCACTAACCCCCGCTGACTCAGTCTAGGGCCTATTTGACTCGTTTTTGACTCTTCTAGTGGTGGTGTGACTCCTGATAGTCCCCACTTCGCGGTCGTTTTGGTGACTCGGGATTTTCCACGCTTCGGCGATCGCCGCGCCCGCGCGCGCACACCCCTCACCAATACCATACCCTCACGGCGCCCACCTATATAAACGCCAGCGGTCCCCCCCCCCCACAAAACAGCTCCAAACAATGCTTTCCCGCACCGCTGCCCGCCCCGCCGCCCGCGCGCTCGCCGCCCGCCGCGCCTACGCCTTGCTGGCGCTGGCCCGCGCCTTGATCTCCGAGCCCGTCGCCGCCGTCGACCCGGAGATGGCCGACATCCTCGCCCAGGAGCGCCACCGCCAGAAGCACTCGCTCACGTTGATCCCGCTGGAGAACTTCACGCTGAAGGCCGTCATGGACTTGTTGGGGTCGGAAATGCAGAACAAGTACTCCGAGGGGTACCCCGATGAGCGCTACTATGGCGGTAACGAAATCATCGATAAGGCCGAGAAATTGTGCCAAAAGAGAGCGTTACAAGCCTTCGGTTTGGACCCGGAACAGTGGGGGGTCAATGTCCAGCTGTTGCTGGGTGCCCCCGCCAACTTATACGCCTATTCCGCCATTTTGGAAGTGGGCGACCGCATCATGGGGCTTGATTTGCCTCACGGGGGTCACTTAAGTCACGGCTACCAGACTCCTACCACGAAGATCTCGTACGTGTCGAAATACTTCCAAACGATGCCCTACCGTCTTGACGAATCTACGGGTTTGATTGACTACGACACTTTGGAGAAGAACGCCATCTTGTTCCGTCCTAAGGTGATTGTCGCCGGCGCCCTGGCCTACTCTCGGACGATTGACTATAAGAGAATCCGGGAAATCGCTGATAAAGTGGGTGCTTATGTGTTATCGGATATGGCGCACATTTCCGGTTTGGTGCTGGCCGGAGTCGCTGCCCTGCCCTTCCCCTACTCGGATATCGTCACTACCACTACGCACAAGCTGTTGCGTGGTCCTAGAGGGGCGATGATCTTCTTCCGTAAGGGGATCAGAAAGGTGACTAAGAAGGGTAAGGAAATCCCCTACGACTTGGAAAGAAAGATTAACTTCTCGGTGTTCCCCGCCCACCAAGGTGGACCCCACAACCACACCATCTCGGCGCTCGCGGTGGCGTTGGGCCAGACTCAGTCGCCCGAATACAAACAGTACCAGAAGGAAGTCGTCGACAACGCCCAGGCGTTCGCTAAGCAATTGCAAACTGCCGGGTTTGACCTTGTTTCCGGCGGCACCGACTGCCACTTGATTTTGATCGATTTGAGATCAAAGGGCATCGACGGCGCTCGTGTCGAAGCGGTGTTGGAACGCGCCAACATGGCCGCTAACAAGAACACTGTGCCTGGTGACACCTCGGCGTTGTTCCCTTCGGGGTTGAGAGTGGGTACTCCCGCCATGACCACGCGTGGTTTCGGCCCTGAAGAATGGCAAAAGGTCACCGACTACCTTCAAAGAGCTGTCGACATCTCCATCGAATTGAAGCAAAAGGAGGAAGGCAAGTTGGCCAAGGATAAGTTGGCGTCGTTCAAGAAGTTGGCCGACGCCCTGCCCGAAGTGAAGCAGTTGGGCGACGAGGTGTCCAAGTGGGCCGCCACCTTCCCCGTCCCCGGTGAGTAATCGGTGGGTAACTCAGTGAGTACCTCTAAATAGTCTTAATAGAATAAACCTAAGTGATAATATCTAGTAGTTGGAGGCTAAGTTATATTGCTATTGGTGATCTCGACTGAAAGAAGTGTTGCTGACGAAGCTTTGGGCGAGTGCTTGGTGTCTGGCTAGTAGGCAAATTTCAAGATATGGAGGCGTCACCGTTGGGGGAGCGATCATGGTTTAGCATTATCTGCTGCTTCCCCATTATGAATCGAAGAACCGCTAATCTTTCACCACGATAAACCAAATGCTATACCAGGTAACTAAAATATAGACGTGCTGACCAATGAAGACTAAGTCGGCTTGCTTGATTCAGTGAGAGTCAGCACCCCCTCCACCTCCCTGATATCATTTAGATCTCCTGCTTCATTATAATCTCTCACTCTACACTATCTGGTAGTTACTACCGCCCCAAAATCCTACGTTTATGGCTACTGTTTGGCAGAATTTTAGTGTTATAGGTGGAACCGTGCCATCATCAGCATAGTGATAATTCTTTTGTACCCTCCAAGGGCTCACCTCCGCCTGGTAGCCAAGGTAGAAAGGCTGTAGCTTGTGCTAGGTGGTGGCACCGTTTGAAGTGGAATGAATCAGTACCAGTACATGCTGTGATTGTGGCACTTGGCGACCATATTGGATACATACGATCTCTCTCTTAACTCCTCGAGGTAAGGATAACTATGGACAAATCCTCAAATTCTTCATAGCACCATGATCGCTTATAACTCTTGACACGGCTCTTGCAGCGTTGAGGGTCCAATGATCGCTCACGAGGTTTGAGAGGGCCTGTGGAGTTGAAGGCTGATTGGTAGGCACCACAAACACTGCATCATCAAAAAGAATGGGGCATGGCGACTGAGAAAGGCACATTGCGAAGTCAACCAGACACAATCGTACCACTGTATATGTGGCCCGATTTTGCATTCGAAGAATAGGCAGTCTGAGCACTTTAAGGGTTCGCCAACACTATGAGCCCGCCAAACTCAGCAATCAGAATTGTGAAGGGTTGTGAAATTATTGCAATGCGTGAATGTATCAACGTTTGTAGCTGGTGAAAGAGGCATAAGCTTGAAATTTCACGCCATATGAGAAGGGATACGGCAAGATCGTACCACAATCTATCACTAGACACCCATGCCTGACAAGATGAACCTTGGCGATAGTGAAGTCTTTAACAATTGCGTGGTTTACCACTCAGCAAACTCTATAACTTCTAGCAAGTATACGGTATCGTTCGAGGAAAATCCAGCAACAACGCAGGTCTGGAGTTTCTTCAGGAAGAGAGTTGTACGACTTGCACTGAGATTACCCACATTGACGAGTTAAGTATTCCATTGAACGAGGATGCAAAAGATATAGCCCTACAGTGATATTAATACCAGCTTTAATATTGATTTAAGTGTTGCTCTCAAGGCTCATAACCAATCTCGCAGCCGATCTGCGGGCGCACCGCTGCCTGCACGAAGATCAACGCCAGTTCCACCCCCCTAGTGTCCAGCACCTTCGCCAGTGCCGGTACCAGCGTCCACAACCGGTCATAGGACCAATTATGGGGCCGGTCTCAGCACCCAAAGTCCCACCCCCCTTCACCAGCACCGGTTCTGGCGCTACGCACCTTCGCCAGCGCCGGATTCAAGGCCAAGGACTTGGTTCTGAAATTAGTCTCACCACCAGTGTCACCACCAGTGTCAGCACCGGACTCAGCGGCAGTTCCCACAGCAGTGTGGATGCCAAACAGAGTCTGGTTCCCGAGTGTGCCCCCATCCCCGTATTGTGGTACTTACTTCCCCCCGTCAACCTATATAGCTATATACTGAGCCTGGGATCTCGTCGGATCAACCAGTCACCTTCCCCTTCTCCACGCACCGTTCCACAACGCCGGTCCCCTTCTAGTCCAGGTCCATCGCCCCTCGCCTGATGACCCGGTCGCCCTATCCACAGCGCATGTGGGTCCACTTTAGAGTTAGAGTGAACCCACATGCACTGTGGACGGGCCTTGACCCCTGGTGAGTGTTAGTAATTTGCTCTTAGCTGGTTAAGACTTGTCAATGATACGTACCTTGCAATGCGCCGCAGCGACTTTGGTTGTGGACTAGCGTCCCCTAGAAGGTTAGTAGGAGTGCCGGCCCTATGAGTACTCCCTTTCTGGTAGGCCGACAGTGTACCGTCCAGTGGAGGCCACCCTATGCCTACTTCCTCAGAAGGTAGGTGCCAGTGTACCCTCGTCAGAAGGCCGACCCCTCAACTACTCCCAGGACAGCGGGCCGGCGCTTCTGT